>KE371833.1:2002291-2015795 GCA_000418225.1 Zizania latifolia | reverse complement strand
CAATCTACAACAGTTTACTTATAATTCCGATCACTATTTTTTAAATCATGCAAAAACTGCAAATGAAACATAGTACAATGCTAGCAGTAATTAAGTAATACAATAGAACAGAAAATGCTTCAAAGGAAGACATATTTTACTGTATAATGGTCTCATCTGAGAGAGATTAGATGCACGAACGAAAATAGGAACTAGGCATGCTAACCCTACATTTAAGAGAGATTAGAGGTGATTTAGGGGATGGATTAGAAAAGGAACTCATGTAGGGGAACTGTTGTAGCTTTATTTTTTACCAAAATACCTAAATTAAAAATTGGAAAGCCATGTAAGGATCTCTTGAAGATGCTCTAATGCTCCACCTAAACGAGGAAAGGTAAAAAGATAGATTGTATGATACTTAATTTCTACACAACAACATTCAAAATATGATAAGTGAGGAGTAATATATTACCATATATATTAAATAGTTATGTCAAACTACTATGTCTACAAGATACAGTAAAAACATAAGTGTCTAATGTTGGGACAACCCGTGAGAAACTCTGGCCATAGCCTGCACAAACTACACTGCTGGCATAAGAATGTAGTTCATCATGTTATGATACCATAGAATTCTAGCCCAACAACATGCTTGACCATTGTTGAGGAATTCTGCTACCGTGTGTAGTCCAGAGCTTCAAGACAATGAACAAGAGACACAATATATAGGGAAAAAGCTGAACTTCTTTATTGCTCAGATTCAACAGCATACAAATAAGGAGAGGACCCCTCTATATATAGGCAAAACCCCCTAAGAGATAGACGTGCCCAACAACCAATGTTTATCTTCTGGATATTCGGTTTTCTAATACTTCCCGTTAGGCACTCTATGCGACATGCATATGCCTCATCAAAACTCCCCAAACACCCGGGGGGAAATTGGGAGAAAGAGTACAAAACGTGCATCTTGGTTGCACGAATTGGCTCATTAAAAACCTTAATATGAGAAACTTCAGGAAAACTCATTCAAAGAAAAAAGAGTATAATTTACCCAAATATTTTATATGATCTTCAAGATCAATTCGGGTACTTAGTCTATTTGACTAAGATTTAATTCTTCTTATCGGTGTTATGTGAAGTTTCTCCCCCTAAAATGCATAAGTCTTTAAGTCTAACGAACACATCTTTCAAAGCTAGATGTTTTAGAAGAGACTTAGTAAATAATTTGCTAGATTTTTACATGACTTGATGTGCATCACCTTTAGTTCATTCATCCTATGCAATTCATGAGCATATAAAAACTCAGGGTTTATGAGCTTCATTAAATTGCTCTTCATATATCCTGACTGTACTTGTGCAACGTAAATTACATTATATTCATGGATAATGGTGGGGGTGTTAACATGATTCAATTCTTATAACTTCTGGATATGATGAACCATTCTTCTAAACCATACATATTCTGTTGAGGCTTCATACAAAACTATTATTTCCGAGTGATTCGTCGAAGTCGATTCAGGACTTTGCTTTGATGAATTCTAGGATACTGCAGTTCCACCACATAGAAAAATGTAGCCAAATCGTGCGAGTAGGTTTATAGTAAATGTAATGTCTAGCCTAATGTAGTTGGCTATGTACATTAGCGTACCTACAGCACTCAAATATAAGAATTCAGGTCCCAAAATTTCTCCCCCTCTTCTCTAGATCTATATGGATTTATGGTCTGCTTATAGTGACCTTTTGTCCATGGGGGTTTTAGATGGAAATGACTTTTTAAAGCCAAATCTTTGCAATACTTTCTGAGTGTAAATGGATTGTTGTACTAAAATTCATCAGCCACATGCTCTGGCTGTAAGCCAATGCATAACTTAGTTCTATCCAAGTGTTTTGTTTCAAACTCAAATTCAAAGAACTAGTTTGCTTCCTCAATTTTATTATGGTGTTCAGATCATATTAATAATCCATTCAGGGATCTTTATTATTTATATAGCATTTCTTTCAGAGAAATATACTATATACTACTAAGACTTTCTATTCTCTCTACCTTGGTTCAAGACATGGTACTTCATGTACCTTCATACAATTATCCAATCCAAGCTCCCATGCAAATAATAACATCAATTAATTCATTACTCAATATAATTTGACTTCAAGTTAATTTTTAACTTCATGTTGATTTATTCAACTCCTAGTTGATTTTGATTTTTAACTGCTAGTTGACTACCATCGAGATTATATTTCTAAAGGTAATTCAGCCCATGGTCGAGGAATAGATTTCACAATCAACTCCTAGCAGTTGAGTGAAAACTTTATAAAACAACTATGCTTTTTTTCTTACTATTTTTAGTTTCTTTAGACAATTCAGTTGTAATTGCCTTCTTACAATCTTCTCAATCTGACCTTTTCATACATTCAATGAGCGATACAGGCTCAAGGTCAAGATTTATGATTGTGGCAACAATAAATAGTAAGTGCAGATAATTAGCAGTTGCTATATCACAGGATTCACCCGAACTTCTATAACTTCTAGTTATTTCTCATGAGTTGCACATTCTGGTGCTACATCATCTTGCTCACTATTATTTCCCATACGAGAGCAAGGTCCTTTAGTGTACCAATGACTATTTTGATGCGCACTTTATCGTCGGTTTCTTTCTTTATGGAAAGATTCATATTGGTATGTCTATTTCTAAGGTTCCATACCATCGCAAGGTCTTAACATGCTCTCCTTCTTTCTATAAGGCAATTTTCGTGATTAAGTATGATAAGCTCCTATGTCCTGTTTTCACCAAACGTCTCCGGTTACTTAGGAGCATGATGAACCAGAGTTTTCGTCCTATTATTTTTGTTTGAGGCCTCGGGACGAGATGAGTGATATCTTTCTTTCTTTGGTATTTCATCTTCTCCGATGCATTACATTCAGGTAATGCAACTTAATCATGTTTTTCAAATCACAAAAACAATTAGACAGTATAACTTATAGTTATTGGACACTTCAGGTACTTCTTACACTGCATTCACTAGTGTGAGGTAATGTATATGATCCCTTTCATTTCTACCATATTTTACCGATATTTTTCATCCAAGGGCTCATTCTCTCCACCTAAATGACGGAAAATTATAAAAGTAGAATGCTACATGCAAATCTCCGTTCACAAGTTTTACGGACTTTTCGGAGAGAGCCTTTTTAATCTACTATGGTAGTGGGATATGCACATACTTTAGGTAGAAAATTCAACGTTAGTTGCACTATTGTTGAGTAGATGTTGTATGCCAATGGTTTAAATTATATTTGAGATCCGCTGCATTTAGAACTGCATGTCCTATTCATGATGGATAAATTACAACTCTATAATAATGGTATAGCAATTATGATAATTCTTAATTTCTTATGCTTAGTCCATTCAAGTGGATAAATGGTACTTAGTGCACTACTTTGCCTCTCATGTCAATGCATTAGTCATCAATCACTATTCTTTAGCGTTATCCATTCAGGTGGACTACTTTTGATGATCAAAACATGGGGGTCAAGAAGATATTAGACCTGTATGCGTCTATTATAAAGATATACGAACTTCAAGTAATATCATAATAGCCCTTATAAGGGTTCAATAAGACTAAGACATCCTCTAGATACAGTCTAGGAATAATTTTACATTGGTATAGTGATTAACTTTCTAGCGGTGCATGCGGGCACGCTAATCTTCATGATTTAAAAAATTATTTTACTTTTAAGCTATAACCATATGAGTTATCAATTTATTTTTCTCATAATTCAAAAACCGAAATTAGCATAATGCATAATTCAAAATGAGAGAAATAAAGTCTTAAAGCAGCATACACTTCAAGTGTATTTATAGTATAGCCCAAATATTAAAGAATGCATACTTCTAGTATAGTTTATTTCAATTCCTGCAAACCTTGAGAAAGTTCAAGTGGGTTTAAATACAACAATGCTTCATTACTATACAAAGTTATCCCACAAATAATATGACCATGGCTCTTATAGGGCCTACAAAATGCATTTGTTGCTTCTAGCAACGGTCAAAATATTTCTAGTTCTCGTTCATCTAGAAATATTTTTCTCAAGGTTATATTTGTGGATCTGCAAGCTACAATTGATTCATTCTTTTTATTTAGACACTACACAAGATTCTAGTCTAAGACAATTTATTCATGCGCGAAGAAGTAGCAACAGAAGAATAAACGCCTTAAACATGCTACGACATACTAGAAATAATTCATTACAGTGAAAGATATTTGCTCTTCGAGAACTTCTGATCTTTCATTCAATTTGCTCTTCTAGAGTTATAATTATTCAATCCTCTAATATTTAGCTATATTCAGATGGCATAAAAACTCTAATTCTAGATAGAGTTTGCATGTAGGCTAGCTACTTCTTCATTGTAGCTGCTTTTTACTTGTGATGATATTGGTGGCTTCTATTAACATCATGAGAAAGTTAATTGAGATTCCACAGACACTTCCACCTACCATGAGAGATGTACAGTCTCAACCTTGAGGGTGTCCTTACTCACTACGATGGTGAGCTGTATTTCAAGTTGTTACTTCTAGTATTCTTCCATGATGTGCATTAGTGCCTTGTAAATTTGAAACCAAGTGGCTTGACATTTTTCTTGGTTGTCTTGTCATTCTCATCACTAGGCTTCACTTCGTATGCCATCACTTTCCTTTCATCTCTATCCCGCTTGTTATGACGGGTTTTGCGTAACTTTTAAAGAAACGGTATTAGCTTCAAGGCTATTGCACTTTCATTGTGGCTATGAAACAAAGTTCTTCTTTAGGAGTTCATTCTGAACATCGTCGAGCTACAACATGCCAATCGATTCAGAATACTTCATGTATTTTAATTGACGATAGTTGCGTGTGAATTCTACCGCGTTTGGGTGAAAGGTGGAGAGTTTTTTCAATTTCTCCTTAATTTGAGATCTCTTTCCAGCGGAGATTTAGAAACGTGCAAATTCGGTGTAACGTGGAGTCAAACTCTCTAGCATACTTAGGAAGAGTGAGAGTCAGATCCATTCTTGCTCTACTTGAGACTTCATGGTGTACTTGAGGCGCTCAAAACGCTCTTTCAGGGCATCTTATAGCACTCTATAATTTATCATGGCCATATACTCATCCTTCAAAGTGGAGACAGATATATCGGAGAAAGTGAATTACTTGATCATTTTCATCTGGCATGGGGCGGATGCATAGTCTGCATGGCATATGACGTTGCAGAGCTTCATGGCTCCAAGTACAATCCGGACATCCGATGCCTAGGTGAGATGGTTGTGGTCATCTGCACTTTGCTCAGCGAACCGCTTGGTCACGATGCAAGTCATCTATGATGAGTATATTACTTCTAGTAAAATTGCATCGGGTTACTGAATAGAGACATGAATAATTTGCTGTAATTTTCTAGTATTTTTTCTATGTAATTCTATATTTAGTGATAAAAAGTACTGATAATTAAATGCATACGAGAAATTGAAGACAATAAAACAGTAAATAAACATCGAAAATATTACTGAAAACAAAAAACGAATGCGAAATTCAGATTCCGAAGGTCCTTTTATGCAAGAAAAGGGTATTTCCGGAATTTTCAGTGAATTCGAGGGCCTCTGTGCAAAATTCATGTTTTCTGCATGATTTTTCAGAAATCCAGGGGCCTCTGCGCAAAATTCATATTTCTGCGCAATTTTTCAGAATCCAGGGGCCTCTACCCCAAAAATATATTTATGCGTAAAATTTAGAAATTAAGGGACTAAAATGCAAAAGTACCAATTTTCTTTTCTTCCTTTTATTTTTCTTTTATTTTCTTCTTTTCTTTAGATCTTTCGTGTTGCTTGGCGCGTGGGCCTTTTTTCCATCGGTCGGCCCAACAGCTCGTGCAGGGGGAGTAGCCTAGCGACGGCTGCGGTGCATCCTAGCGCCTTTCGGGAAGCGAGCGCGTGCGGGCCCAGTGGCGCGGAGTGGCGCGGCAGGCCAGCTTCGACGACGATAGTGCTTGCCCGCGGCAACGGCGCGTCGATCAGCGGCGGAGGCGCATGCTGGCGCCATCCGGGCGGCAAACGCGTGAGGGCGCCGTCCAAACACGTGCGGGCGCCGGTGAAGCGCGTGTGGGCGCAAGGCGACGGCGGCGCAGCATGTTCAGGCACGCGGCGTCGCGGGTACGGCCCGTGTGGGGGCACACGGGCGGGCGCGGTGTGCGCCGGGCGACCTTGCGTGGGCGCAGTCGGCGCGCAACGGTGGCACGGGCTGCTACGAGCAGCGGGCGGAGCGCGCAACGACGCATTCTGGTGATGGTGGTCCAGCGGAAGGGTGCGGTCCGCACTACGTGTCCTGCCGCATACAGGCGAAGAGGCGGCTGCCGCATGCGGGCGGCATACTAGCGGCGGGATGCGACGTACAGGCGCGCAGCTGAGCAGCCAGTGAACATGTGCCCACGATGCCTTGCAGGGCAGCCGGCTGCTAGACGTGGCTGCCATGCAGTGCAACCGGTGGCTATGGAAAGACGCGACATAACGTTCTTCCTTGCATGCCATACGGTGGCAGCTCCGGACAAATGACGTCGCTGTGCAGGCTATAGGCTAGTGCCGTACGGGGCAATGGCGTGCGAGAGTCGTACCGGCGACGACGAACCGGCTTCAAGGCACGGCCGTACTGCCCAGTGACGGTTCGGCTAGCGATAGATGCTTTCAGCGATCTGAGCAGTGATTTGATGCGCTGTGCAGGGCTAAACCAGTGGCATAGATGTGTCGCCGATGACTACTGTCACAACACTATTTAGGACGGCTGGCCTAACAGGGTCATACTGAACAGCGTGTCGTTGTGCCGCACTTAGATAGTAGATTAGATCTAATCTATAAAACTGGTAGATAGAAATTCAATTGCATACGTACTTCGATGTCGGTAGATCGCTACTGTAGATTGGTTTTCCTACGGTAGAGCTTCATGCTGATAATATGTTGAGGAACTCAGCTACCTCGTGTAGTCCAGAGTTTCGAGACAAAGAACAATTGACACAGTATGTAGAAGAAAAGCCAAATTTCTTTATTACTCAGATTCAATAGCATATAAATGAGGAGATGATATTTCTATTTATAGACAAAAATCTCTAAGAGATAGGCGTATCCAACAACCGATGCTTATCTCGTGGATATTCGGCTTCCAAACAACCATATCCGAACAAGTAGCAGCATAGATATTGGCAAAGGTTTATCGTCCTGAACCAGTCAAAATTCTTTTTGCAAATTTTGAATTCAAAATTCTGAACTAAACAGTTACCACTCGCTGCTCGGTTTGAAGCGGTTACCGAGTTGTTTGATGTTAGAAACCACTCAATTAGTCGCCGTAACAACTCGATTCGCATCAAAAACCAAATAATTTTAAAAAATGCAGAAAATTGAAAAAATCATAGAAAATGTAGAAAAATTCAGAAAAAATTATACAAATATAGGAAAAAAGCTAGAAAAAATAGAAAAATAAATAAAATTTGTAATACAATGATAAAATTTTTATTATTTTTTAGTTAAATTAAATGGTAGGGCATTAGAAATACAGTAACATCATTTTTGGAAAAAAAAAATCTTCCTATAGCATGCTTTTGGGTTGGAAATTTTTTTCCTTTTTTTATCGTTTTTGTTTTGCTCATAACTATGTAAAATTTTAATGTTTTGAAAACAAATTTTACCATAAATCATAGTAAATCATCTAATATTTATAGGAATTTTTAAACATTCTTAAAAAAATTAATTATAAATTTTATGATATTGTCAGAGGCAGGAACGTAGCTGGAACACCTGGATCGGAGAGATTACATTTGAAGGAAACGGCTGCCCTTAAATTCGATGGTGAATTATGACCTTCACCTGGATTGTGAGCAAATATATAATGTCGATTGCTCGGCTCCAGAACGAGCGCGGTGGCGCCGTGGCAAGACACGCCGACTAGGTAAGGATCCGACCCAGCCTCTTTAGATATAAACTCAATCCTTTATTTCTTAATGTGCTAAACTCAAGGGAATACATATTACTACTCCTAGAGATATAACTCCTAAAGATAAACTCGTAACAAGACTCCTCTGCTTTAACAAAACCTAATTCTATAGAGATAATTCTTAATTCTAACAAACCATAGCCGGCAGGACCTGTAGCCCAATAGGACTCCATCCTGGCAGATACAGATATGAAGTCAATTGTACTAGAAAAAAAATCAAACTATTGCACTCAAATAGATATTTTCCCGATCCATGCTCCCATTCCATTTGATCTCCCAGCTTTCAACGGTACTGCAAAAACAAGATGCACATTTAAAAGAACGGTATAACAATAAGACGCATAATGCATACATCTGCACGATAAAATAACCACATATATTCAAGTATCCATAAGATGGAAAATCACATAAATATCACCAAAAAAACTACACCTAAATTGTACTAGTAGCAAAAAAGGTGCATTAAAAACCTGGAGTGAAAAGGTTTGGAAAATTTGACAAGAGGGTAAACATTTAAATGTGGTAAATAAATGCTCTTTTGGACAACACCAACCTACCTTACTTTAGTTGGAAGAAAATTACAGACTTTGATACAGACCAAAACGGAAACAGAAAAGAACTGGGGGTCAGGGGGCTCCAAACAACAGGAGATAGCTCACATTACCCAAGGTCTATAACAAGAAAAACATTTTCTTCCTATTCAAACAGATAATAACAAGCTTCAAAGGTTATTCCCATATCCACAGTTCAAAGATGATGCTATTGTTCACATATCCTCTTATCATTCAGTCAAGAATGAACTACGATTGCATGTTGAGATATTTTTGCAATACATATGAAGTGTTCATCTTTAGAAGCATTGACGAGTGAGAAGTGATGATCTTACAGGGCACATAGTCAAGTAGTGGAGGCAAAACAGAGCTAAAAACATGTTTTCAAAATTAACCAATAACAAGGATAGTATCGGCATCTGTGAGATGAGCTCAGCAACATGAGGGCATTCCCAACCCATGAAACTGTGGATAGTTTCTAAAAGAAAAAAAAAAAGTGTTTTAAACACAATTATTCAAATGTATAGTTTCTACAGTAGTTTCTGTGTAGAGAAAAAATTAATAACTTTATGTATGCAACATAAAAAAGGCAATAAGTTGCGGCAAGCAACTGTATAGCCATATATATCTAAGGAGCAGAGGGACAGGCAGGCGGCAGCGGAGGAGCACGGGCGACAGCTGAGCGGCGCGTGCTGGTGGAAGCGGAGGGGCGTGCGGGCGGCAGCGGAGCGGCGCGCGCCGGTGGAAGCGGAGGGTTGCGCAGGGGCAGAATCGGAGAGCCACGCGGGCGGTAGCGGAGCGGCGCGCGCCGGCGCGCGCCGGCGGAAGCAGACGTGCAGATCCGGCGTCAGCACAGCGGCGCACGGACGGCAGCTGAGCGGCGCGCGGGCGACAGCGGAGCGGCACGCGTTGGCGGAAGCACAGGGGCGGAAGTAGACGGGCAGATCCGGCGGCAGCACAACGGCGCGCGGGCGGCAGCTGAGCGGCGCATGGGCGACAGCGGAGCCTCGCACGCCGGCGGAAGCGGAGGGGCCCGCAGGGGCTGAAGTGTTCGGGCAGATCCGACAGCAGCTAAGCGGCGCGCGCAACGGCGGCAACGTATGCACAAGAGATCTGAAGTAATGCCAATGGAAATGACTCTGGAACACTAATGGCGTAGGAATGGTTTTCTAACACATTAGTATGTTAGTTAACTTGATTTTAGACAAAGAAATGATTTTTATTTCTTTCTTCGTTACCTCTTCTTCCATCTAAGTAAAATATTTACGTGACATTAAATATACGAAAACTATAGCCTAATCACCGTACAGGTAAAATATTTACATAACATTAAATATATGAAAACTATAGCCTAATCACCGTACTGAGAGTGCTCTGACGAGCGGCGTGCACATCCCTTCCTGTTTTAGATACTACTTCGTCAGAAACTATTGCAACGAAACACACTCCACGAGGGACGCAACACTACCCAATGTCACAATCACTAGTAAATCTACTAAACTCGGGCATGTAATCGCGTATGTTGCAGCCTTGCAGGTAGCATAAAAAAGAAAAAGAAATTGGAGTTACCTTAATGAAGCCAACGTCCTTGGCGTGGCTGCGGAAGCACTGCCTGCAGCACATGAGCCCGTACTTACGGATCAAGCCATGCGAGTTGCCGCAAACACGGCTGCAACAACAAATCCACACCACAAATCAATTCGTAAGCGGTCGGCAAGTAAACCAGGAGAAGAGGGCGCACGATCCTTCTTCCACCGGAAGCACGAGAATAGTACAGTAAAAGCTAGCTAAGATGCGAATCTACGCCACAAATCTGACCCGAACACATGCAGATATAGAAATACTCCTACGGTTTTGCCATCGCATCGAAAATTTGAAACACAGCGCAGTAGTTGAACTCCGAATCAATGAGAGGTTGATCCCGAGTAGACAAGATTACCAAACCCTGGATCCGGGGCCGTAGTTCTTTGGGTGGGAGTTCCACACGTTGGAGTGTCCCATGGAGATGGCGGCGACGGCGGCGGCGGCGGAGATCCCGACGTGTAAACCCTACCCACCCTTTCTCTCTCGCTTGGCTTGAACGAGTGCGTGACGAAGACGGCTTCCTCTATAAGCACCAGCGGTATTGGTAGGCTTTGCTTGTCGTTGAATACTCGCCCCCGTTGAGAATCCCTATAAATACGTATAAATAGATAGAGTTGTAAACGGATCCGATATTAACAAGTCCGATCCGAATTTGATTACAATGAGAATATGGTATAGATTTTTAAAAATCTAGTGGATCATATCCAGATAATATAATGTGGATTTGAATTCCGATATGTATTACTAAAATTCAGTAAATACGGATTATCTGTAAAGTATGGTATTACTAAAATCCAGTAAATACGGATTATCTGTAAAGTGCTAACTAATCTGAATATTTTGGACCAACCGGATAGATTTCAGTCATTGTCCAGCCCAACCCAAATTCTCTTCTGAATCCTGCGTGATGCGGCATATTTACATATTTCAGCAAGGCCAAGACCATACGGACATATTTCACGCATATCCAAATTAATGACACTTCAATCTGGAGTCATTACCACAGCTGGAAGACCTGCTGTAGCGAAGAATTTGGATGATTCGATCTACTTGTCACATAGTAATCAATAAATATGTAGCCAAAATGCTTCTCAAACTTCTTTAAAATCTTCCGAACGCCAGTTGCAATCAAATCAACAAATATGAGAAGTTTAATAAGATCTAGACCAACGTCTCTGTAAGCTTCTCGCACTCAACAATGCTAGATATATCTGGTTGTTCTACTAATATTGCCATGTACTTACATAATTTCTCTATCCTGCTTGCCATCATTCCTTGTTGCAACAACAGAAACAGGACAATCTTGGTGTAATGTTGTGGTGTTCCCATATGTTTGCCTGTAATAATATGGTTAACCCATATATTGTATAGTATTCATGTTGTAAACCTATTTCTGATCCGTGTTTGCACCAAATCCGATATCCAAAATAATTTGCTTCACATATGTATCCACATGCTATTCGCACCTGCTCCAAATCCATTCAAAAGAAATAGTATAGGATACGGTATGAACAGTATCCGTTTGAATCTGATTCATTTTCATCCATATAAATGAAAAATGATTTGGCTACAATTTAGAAGAATTGATATTCATTTTTTACTATGAAAGAGAATGAGATAAAACATAGCTTCTTATAAGAATCGGGGCTAAGAAAAATTAAAAATATCTATAGAAGCTCAAGAAATATGTATATGTTATTGAAGTATACTCATACACTATATAATATAATTAATTTAATATGATTCATAGTCTATATTATTTATTCATTTATATTCATGTAGTTTTAAATCAAATAATACAATTCATTACTTATATAATACAACCCAAAAGAACATGTGTATAATAGCCATTTTAGACCATTGCCATTTTTTATAAGAATTAAAATATAGTCATTCAGTAAAATTATAGTTGAATCTGATTCATTGTATAAAGCTTCTAGTACAGCTCTAACTCTAAGATTAGATCTAGAGTTTATATGATAAAATAAAAAATTTATTTTTTAATCAAAACTAAAAAGCACAGGCCTTGACTAATGTGTTCGATCCACTCGCAAATCCAAAAAATCTTAGAATTAGAGTTGTGTCAAATCAGACCCTAAACCATATACATCGACTAAATGTGTTCGATCAGCTATAGCTATACATCAACATTTCTTAGAACTACACTTAACTAAGATTAAAAAAATCTTAGAATTGAAATTATGCCAAACCGGTCCCTGTTCATTTCCGGAGATAATTAGAAATCAGTATACCTACAGTCAGAATCCATAAATATACCAAATGGGCCTTGTTCAAGTCGTCACGAAGTGGGCTTGCAGACAGGCTGGATAACGGGCACCGCGAGGGCCAAGCTGAGCGAGAAGGTCTCTTATGTGTTTATTGCTCTGCTGGTTGGGCCTGAGTCTCTGATATTCCACGTTACTATGATGGGAGGCCAATATTGTGTATGGTTAGGATTTCCTGATTTTGTTTTTCTTTTTATCTAGTATGTTTCCTATTTTGAATGGTAGCAGCTATGAAATTCCTCTCTGTTGTTAACTTTTTTGACCGAAACTTTTGGTACAAAGCAGAAAGTTTCTAGCTCTCAAATTTGAATCGAAAGTTATTTCTTCGAGGGAAAAAGTTTTTAAAAACAAAGTTGAAGGCTCGCGATTTTGAGTAAAGATTTCAAGAACTGAGCCAAAAATTTCCACCATTGAACATAAAGTTCCTATAGTCAAGCAAAAAGTTTCCAAATTTTGATTATGAAGTTCCTAATTCTTGGGATAAAAATTTTTAAATATAAATTAAAAACTCCTAATTTATGTTGAGTTGTATGTTTCTAGCATCGAATTAAAAGTAAACTATTTACAGATGTTTATTTTCTTTTTGGTATATATACCAAAGCAACTGAATTTAACAGCTTCAGGAGGAGATGACACGTGGATACGTGGGATTCAGCCAGTAGAGATTAGACTAAGTAATTTCCTGTTCAGAACGAGCCATTATGGTCCCATGGTCTAGTGGTGAGGACATTGGACTCTGAATCCAGTAACCCGAGTTCAAATCTCGGTGGGACCTTTTTTATCTTCAAATGTTTTCCATATGTGGCAGTTCCTAATACTTATCCATCGCAAGATGGAAACTAATAAATCAATTTTACGTGATCACGGGTTTTTTATGGTACGATAATTAGCTTATTAACCGGAATAACCGGAAGATGCCGGTCAATAGTTTGAGAAAATAATCAGTCCCATCGAAGAAACTAGCTGGGCAACAATTTTTGCAGCACGCTATGGCTATTGGTTGCATGTAAATTAAACGTAATTAAACGTAGATTAGGAAGAGATAGTTATGTACTTGCTGAATGCACGGTAATTAAATATGGAAATTAGAGATAAAATAAA
>KE371833.1:1988499-2000359 GCA_000418225.1 Zizania latifolia | reverse complement strand
AAACAAGAGGAGGTACAAATCTTACTTTGATGATCTCAACATCCTAGAGAAGAAACTCTTGCTTCCCTCACTTTGTTGAGTGCATACTTCAGTCAAGCTTCTAAGGCACACTTCAAATTTGTCATCAAGAAACACATTGCTTGCTTGGATATCTCTACAGTTATAATGAAGAGATCATAAAAAAATGAGTTGAAAGTTATGAAAACATCCAAGAACTTGAACAGCACACATCAACTAAGAATTGTGGAGTCAAAACCAAATGAAATAGAAAGATAGAAAGATGAGGCAACTAAGTCATGCAACTGGAATAAAAGATAATTAGCACCCAAAAACATCAAAAGTTCAATGCGTAGAGTTACCTACAATTGATGACACTAAAATCCCAAATGGTAGGTTACTACAAAATAACTGCAGCACCATGACAAAGGCATGAGTTTCTCATAGAGTTAGACACATGATATATAAATGAACTATCTACTTTACTGTCGTTGCATATAATTTTTCCAAATTTCCTACTGCATATCACACATGGGAACAAACCATATGCACAGGGGAAATAACAAATGCAACATTCTAAATTCAGAAAGGCAAGCATTTCATGTGAAGAAAATTCTTAAAAAATCATGTTACTATAGACAGATAATATTGGAATATAGCACTGATATGGAGCTAATGTAACTTTGCCAAAGTAGCTCTTTATAGTATTTATTTATTTTTATGGATGGGATTTGATGTCCTCACAAGTAAATGGCTGGTCAGGGGAAGCTTTGAACATACCGTTTCTTTTTCAGCTATAATTCTTAGAAATGCACTAGTGGGCCAACTGATGCAACAGAACCACAAGAGGATGAGGACTATCAATTGTGTAATAGAAATTCATTTTAAATACATATATAGGTTAGATTGTCCTGTTTCTATCACTCTCTCACCTGACATGTTCGATGGAGCCTCTTCATCAAATAGGCAATCATTCATGCTAAGCTAAATAGCATAAGAACATCTATGTTCTTTTTATCATAATGTTAATGTTCAAACTTTGCTTAGCACGGCTATCAGATGACTTATGGATTAAAATCTTTTCAGTAACTACCATAAACGAATCGGTTGCACATGACATAAAATAACAAATTAGTTAACAAGCCAATAATATCACTAGGCATACCTGTAAACCAAGGGTGGTCTACATTCATCGTGCAGGAAGCACAAGGCCTTAGCAACACCAATGGCGATCTTCAACCTTGTTATCCAATCCAACGAGCGCAACCCCTCCTCAGAATCCACTGACTTCTTGTGCAATGCGATAGTCAAGTCTCCCTTTGCCATGTACTTGTAGACCAGCAATTCCTCCTCATCCACGGCCAAATGCCCAGGAACGAAACAATCCTCCGATGGGGATTCTTTGTAAGGAAGCCCAAATCCCCCGTGTTCTTACTACTTCTCTTCAGATCAACCTTTTTTATAGCAACATTGAAGCCACTCTCCAGTACACCTCGGTATATGTCCCTAGAGTGCCCATGCTTGACAAGGTTCTCATCCCCAAAGCCCCTAGTAACACGCTGCAACTAGTCATAGGTGAACCCATCTATAATGGTAGGCAGACCTTTTGGAGCACCGTTTGTTGCTGGGGATGCTACCGGGGATGACAACGTCACAGGATTAACACTGCTACTCCTGCGCCCAGAATGAATGCCTTCCTTATTCTGTTCCACCCCTCTTCCTCTTAGTCGTCTTCTTCCCCTACTCATCAAGCAATACACCAGAGCTACAAGGAAAAGAACCACCAAAATTGCTGCAGCTGTCAGGACTCCGGCCAGTACATACTTCCACTTCACATCTTTCTTGCTTGGTGATGGCAATGCCTTTGGTGGTTCTAGCGATGGAGCCCAATTTCTCTTGTATAACACCCCATTCCTCTTGTAGAACGCCTCACAATCCCTATGGCTGCGCTAGCTTGGTCCAAACAAGTAATTTATTGCTATATCTACTGTTCCATCAGACCTATTCCAAAATCCAGTCCCAAGCCACTCATCGAAGTAATTTTTTAACAAATCAACCTGCTAAAATTTCTTCTTAAGGGACCCAAGGACGTCTCTAATGCCACCGTATAAGGAATTCCCTGAAGCGTTAAAAACTCCTGTTCCATTGCTGGTAGAGACGGACATGTTTGGTAGCTCACCGCTGAGATTGTTGTTAGAAAGATCAAGAAATTCTAGGACTTTGATGGAGAATAATGTCACCGGAATCAGGCTGAAGATGTTATTACCAGAGAGGACAAGGGTCGTCAGATTCCTGAACATGCCAAGATCAGCGGGCAGCTCACCATCGACAGCGGCAGAGCGGAGGTCCAAGACTTCCAGCGACGACGAGAGGCCGGTACCAAACCATGCCGGGATCCGGCCAGGTAGCAAGAACCTCGAGGAGTTGAAAACCTTAAGCACCGTGAGCCCTTGCAACGGATCCACAGTAAATCCCTGGCTGAGGGCACCAGCACGGGTGCGCCGGAGTTCGGCGAGGATGAGCTCTGTGACACGTCCGACGTTGCAGACTACGCCAGTCCAGGTGGTTCAAGGGTGGCCCTTGACCAGCCAGTATTTCACGTGCACACCCAGCGACCCACGCAGGCCGTGGAGCGTGACGAGGTCCTGCCTCGTGAGAACCAGCCGCCGCTGCTCCTGCGCGCAAGTCGTGCACATGGACACGACAAAGAGAACCGCGATGCGACGAGGCAGCGCGGAAGCATGTGGAGGGAGAGAGAGAGACGAAGAAAACGCACAGCAGAGTAGTGGCGTGGATGTTCTGGTGCTGGTGGCTTGTGCGGCTGCTACTGCGTGCGGTGGCCTCATGGCGCAGGTGTTCACCTTTTTGGGTGGCCTCTGCCTGCCTATTTCAGCTTCTGTGGAAGGCAATGAGATCGAGTTGACCACGGGGAGCCCGTTGGGATGCGGGTGGGAGACCTAAATACCCAATATAGATGCGCCTCCCCCGCACTCACTCACTGTAGACTGGGACCAATTGCAAGGTCCCATGGAGCCACATGGCAGTGGCGGCACAGGACGGAGGTGAACATTTATTTATTTATTAGCAATGGTAACAATACACACCAGTTCCATCCCTACTGTTTGGGACTCACTTTTATTAGTGGCCAATTTGGAATGTTCTTACACCTCACTTCTTCCTGTTTAGGCTCATGTCCTTTGCGGAAAGCGGACAAAAGCCGTGTCTCGATCCAATTAAACTTATACGCGATATAATAGAAGCACGCCGCTAATGGTGTAGTACACATGTCGCTCGAGGTATCATTTCCTTTAAAAACCCAATATTATGATTATGTTCCACATATTATATAATTACTTATCATTTTAATGGCTATTATACGTCTAATATTCTCTATTTTTCTCGTCGATAGAAAGTTTCTCGTATATAGACCACACGAGAATTGATAGGGGACACCGCAAGATGGCAATTGCACGTGGAAAAGTAGTAATAGTCAGAAGAAAAGATGACATGTTTCACTCTGGGTTGGAGCTAGGCAGCTAGCCAGCAATATTCCAGCTCATCATTTAGTAGTAATAGTTAAATCTACTAAAATTTTCATCTCACTTAAATAATACAGATTATTTCGATTAGATCACACATAAATAATACATATTATGTCGATTGGATTGTGACAGTTAGTATGTGCAGAGTTCATAAATTAACTAGTAAATTTAAATTAGAAATTTTAAATCTAAACACATATTTGTATGTTATCGATCGAGTAGCTTATGGTAATTTCATCTTGCTGCGTGTGCGCATCCGTAGCTTTCAGTGGACGAGTCGTTTTGATGCGCCGTGTCGGCGAATGATCCAACTTGCCTGGTCCATGTCTCCGGTGTACGTCCGAGTCGTGGAGATTGTTTGTGTACTAAGAGGGTGATGTATGCATGATTGCCTACTGCTCCAAATGCCGACAGGTGATCGAGTCCGATTCGGACAGGTCAGTCACACACGCTGCCAAACAGCAAAAGGATCAGCTTGTGAAACAAACGAACTCCCCTGTTACAATTATATATTAAACTTCGATTAAATGCTTTGAACTCGTACTGAACACTCCAAAACAACAGGGCCTAAATTAAATTAGTACCGCTAGTTTACGACTATCTGGTGGTCCTGGACCTAATTATCGACACGAGGAAGCTTCGTGGAATTCGATAAGGAGATCAGGTTTCAACACTCTCCTTATCGAATTTTTTAAATAAGTTAATAATATGATTGATATGATATTTTTTGAAAAATTCCTGTAAAAAATCATGCGGAAAAACTTTGGAGAAAATCTATGATATTATTTTTTGACATTGCCTCGTTAAAAAACTTTATAAGAAAACTTGAGAGTAAAACTTATAAAGAAAAAATGAGTGCAATTTAAACGATCTGATGATCATAAATAGGATACATCATTAGAAGATTGTTCCCCCTGAATTTTGCAATTCACGAAGTCTCCGCATACCAATTCCTCGAACACATTTCTGGAACGTTGATGTTGGTAGCGATTTTGTAAATAAATCTGCTAGATTTTCACATGATTTCGTTTGCAAAATAGTTATTCCCCATTCTTTTGTAATTCATATGGGAAAAATAATTTGGAAACTATATGCTTAGTTATATTATTTTTAACATAACATGTCTGTATTTGAGCAATACAGACATCATTATCTTCATAGATAATTATAGGTGATTCTGATGAATCAACACCTCATGATCTTTGAATATGAATAATCATTATGCAAAGCCATACACATTCGCGTGAAGCTTCATATAGGGATATAATTTTAGACTGATTATTGGAGGTAGCAACAAGAGTTTGCTTTGATGATTTCCATACAACAGCAGTACCTTCATATAGGAAAACAAATCATATTTATGATCTGGCATTATGTGGATCAGACATATAACCAGCATCAGTATACCCTATCATGGTTAAGTCTTGATTTTTCTAATAGAATAAACAAAGATCTCGTGTACCATTCAGATATCTTAGGATTTATTTTGCCCAAAAAATATCTTTTAGTCAGAGCAGCACTATGCCTAGCAAGCAAATTGACTGCAAATCCAATGTCAGGCCTTGTACAATTTGCAAGGTACATTAGTGCTCTTATGATACTTAGATATGGGACATCAGGCTCTAAAATCTCTTCGATCAACTTCTTCCTTAGGTCGGAATGGATCTTTATCCATTTCGAGGGATCGAACGACCACAGGAGTATTTGATGGATATAATTTATTCATATTAAATTTTTGTAATATTTTTTCAATATATGCAGATTGGTGAATCAATATTCCTGATGGAAGATGCTCGAGATGTAAACCCAAATAGAATTTAGTTTTGCCTAAATCCTTTATTTCGAATTCTATCTTTAGATGATTGCTAGCTTCCATAATGTCTTGTGTAGTTCTAATAATGTTGAGGTCATCAACATATACTAAAATGATACAAATTCCAGAGATAGATCTTTTAATAAATACATAAGGACAATCATCGTTATTAGAGTAACCCTTCTGAAGAAGGAACTCACTTAGCTGGTTGTACCACATTCTACCCAACTGTTTTAAGCCATAGAGTGATATTTGTAATTTTACACAAAATTTGTTGCGATTTATATTTTGATTCGGAACAGTAAGTCCTTCAAGGACTTTCATGTAAATATCCGAATCTAATGACGCATATAAGTATACGGTCACGACATCTATTAACTACATGTTTAGGTTCATTTGTATTGCCAACGATATTAAGTATTGGAAAGTTATTCTACTCATAATAGGAGAGTATGTTTCATCGTAATCGATACCGGGTCTCTGCGTGAACCCTTGTGCTACAAGTCTCGCTTTATATATCACTACCTCATTGTTTTCATTTCTTTTCCGAAGGAAAACCCATTTTGATCTAACTGGGAAAACGTTTTGAGGAGTAGGTATTGCTGATGTAAATACCTCTCTTTTTCTTAGCGAGCCTAATTCTGCCTCAATAGCTTCTTTCCATTTGATCCAGTCTGAGCACTTGAGACACTCTGCCATGGTCTTAGGTTCTGGATCTACCTCGAGGTCTTTAGCTATATTTGAGAAGAAATAGATGTCGACAATTGTAGTCTTTCTATGAAAAGATTCTCCTAAACTAGTATAGTTGGTGAACATTTCTTCTAACTCTTCAAGATTTCCTACAACTGTAGAGTTAGGTATTTCTGATGTTCCAGCATTGGTATTGGTGCTCCCATTTATGATGAATTTTGGATGAGAATCATCCGTTTGGTGTCCTTCAACAAGAGGTTGAAGTTCATTTACTGATTTTAAAGATATCTTCTTCTGCTTTTTAGATTGTTTTTGGGAAGCATTCTCTGCAACCAGATCTCACCCCCTGATCTTAGGATTACGAAGTGTCGGGGGTATGACCCCCGAGTACCTCACAGTTAGACTTATCAGACCGAACCAAGGGTAGGCCAAGACCAGCATTGACCGTTTGGTATGCCCCATAAATAAGGGTTTGATTCCGATAAGAAAAGTAGATTCCTTAAAGGGTAGTTAAGCTTCGAATATGTTATCTAGAGATTTATTTGTACCAGAATCCTTGTAATTAGGGATTTAACATCCGAGTTAGGTAGGAAATCTAAGTCCTACTTGAGATAGAGTCATGAGATTGTTAGGCTTACCTCCTAAATATATAAAAGAGGCGAGACCCCCTAGAGGCATCCAATCCATCTAACTCAACTCATCTCATCGATCATCTAGCTATCTAACTCCACCATATTTTTCTTGCTTTCGATGTCCAAGCCTTGATAGCTTGATTACGTCGTATTGTAAGATCCATCATCATAGTAGACGCCAAAACACTGAATGTAGGGCTATTATCCTTCGGGAGGCTTGAACCAGTATAAATCTTAGCTCTTGTATTCTAGAGTCGACCATCGGGTTCAAAGGCACCGCGCTTCCCTTACACAACATCTAATCACCACCTCGGGCACCTCCTTGGGTGGACTGGCCGGTGATTCACCGACAGGAAGGTGAGTGGCTTTTTGAGGTACCTCCACTCTTTCTAGTACATTAACAGCAGGTATGTGAGATTTAGTAACACCTTTATGTTCAGTAAATGTGTCTAGGAGATTATTTGCAAGGTGTTGCAAATTTAATATTCTCTGAACTTCTCGTTCAGATTCTATAGTACGTGGGTCTAATGATTGAAAGCCTGTGGCATTCCAATCAATTTCCTGGCATTTAGTATGGTACAAATTTCCCCCTAATGCCGAGAAATTATCTTCGCCGAAGATACAATCAGCATACCAGGCAGTAAATAAGTCCCCTGTTAGGGGTTTAAGATATTTAATGATTGATGGAGAATGATACCCGATATATACGTCCAATTTTCTATGGGGACCCATAGAGGTACGCTGCGGTGGTGATATCAGTAGGTATACAGCACAACTGAATATACACAGATGGAAAATACTTGGTTGATTTCCACGTACTAATTACAACGAGGAGGTTGCATGATATGCAGTTGGTCTGATTTGCATTAAATCTGTGTGTGTAAGACCGCATGACCCCAACAAGAGGTTGGTAATTTACAATTCTGTAAAAGTGGTCGATTGATTAATTTGATTCTCTTGATTAGAGATTTTGCAAGCCCATTTTAGGTATGAACATAAGGTACACAATGCTCTAGATTGATACCTAATGCCATGCAATAGTCATTAAATACGCGTGAACTAAATTCAGCAGCATTATCCATCGTGATGGATTTTATCCTATGTTCAGGATGATTAGCTCTTAATTTGATAATTTGAGCCATTAACTTTGCAAAAGCATGTTTCCTCGTAGATAAGAGACATACATGAGACCATCGAGTAGATGCATCTATTAGCACCATAAAGTACCTAAATGGTTTGGATAATGGTTGCATAGGACCACAAATATCTCCTTAAATGCGTTCAAGGAAATTAAGTTATTCATATTTAATTTTAAGATATGATGGTCTTAAAATTAATTTCCTAGTGGCACATGCAGTGCACACAAAATCTGATAATTCGAAAAATCTTGCTAGATTTATGTTGTGACCAACAGAATTACTAATAATTTTTCTCATCATCCCTATTCCGGGATGACCAAGGCGATTATGCCAAGTCTTGAATTTATCAAGATTTTGAAAAATTATTTTGAACGCGACACGTCATACGGGTTTGGTATATGTGTAGTATAAACCAGATAAAAAAAGGAAATTTCTTGATTATTTCTTTGTTAAATCCGTTGGATTTAGTGAGAAATAAGTATTCTACATTATCCTCAGTTTGAGTTTAGATATGGAAGCAATTAAGACGGATGTCTTTATAACTGAACAACGTACGAGTTGAATCGGGATACAAGAGTGCATCCTCAATTATTAACTGCGTACCCATCAGGAGCGTAATTGTGGCTCGACCCGAACCCACAATTAATGCATCGTGTCCCGCGATGGTCATTATATTTCCATGTTTTTTTCTGAAGATTTTGGAAATATTTGAGTTCTTGTAGAATTATGTTAGTGGAGCCACTGTCCACTAAACAAATTTCCTCATCTTCCATCTGATAAAATCTCACAAAAAGAAAAATTCTATATATAAATGAGAGAAGAAAAAATATACATTTCAACTTTTATATATAGAATACGTATATACTATGTTCATTATTACATGTCCAAATGCATATTACAATATAATATACAACATTTATAGTCTGAATTTCTAATACATATGAAATATATAGAAAATTTATTTGAGATCCCCGTAAATATCTTCGGAGTGATACTTCATGATCATGTCGTCTGTGTTGGAGGAATCTTGCTCCTTCTGATGAACGTCATATGGAGGGGCGCTTTGAGAAGGTCTCGCGATGAAGTCGTTGACTTGTTGTTCATTGAAGTGCGTCTCAAATTTATTCCCGTGAACTTACTTGTCTTTTCCAAACTTGAGATAAAGTTCTACCAGGTGTTTCAAGATCCTGCATTTATTTATACAATGATTCGTATAACCACATCGTTGACAAATTTGAGATTTGTCTTTGGCGTGGTTCTTGAACGGACTTTTGCCTTTTTCCATCCTAAACCCGTGCTGCTTATTTATAAACTTTGACTTTCCTCTAGAATTTTTATTATTCTATTTTCTGCCATTAAAATTGCCAGCACACTGAGTATTAGTATGTACTTTAGGAAGAGGAGCAGCGCCCGTTGGGCGATTCTAATGATTTTTCATCAAAAGTTCATCATGTTTTTCTGCCTGAAGTAACGTATATATCAATTCAGAATACTTGGAATATTTTTGTTGGTGGTATTGCTGTTGCAATACCTGGAATGTAGGATGAAAAGTACACAAAGTCTTTTCGATTATGGCTTCTTCAGAAACCGATTGATCGCAAAATTTTAGTCTGGAGCAGATTTTATGTATTGCGGAATTATAGTCTGCTACAGATTTAAAATCTTGAAAACGAATGAGTGACCATTCGCGCTGTGCCTCGGATAGGATAACATTTTTCTGCTACTCATATCTATCCTTTAGGGATTTCCATAGAGCAAGTGGATCTTCCTCCATAACATATTCAGTTTTTAAATCTGGATGGGGGTGATGTCGCAGAAAATGTAATGTGGCATATTTACTATAATCAGGTATCTCTGGTGCTCCTGGTACTAGATCCATGATGTTAGCAATGAATCAACGGGCGGTCAAATTGATTTTAACATCTTGGGCCCATGATAAATAGTTGCTGCCATCGATGACAAGTTTAGGGAATTCCTTTTTAGAAATTTCAGTCATCTTCTACATAAAAGAATATGTATTATTTACTAAGAGAGTAAATTATTTTTAATGTTGTATATAAGAAAAAAATACTGAATATATATAAGTCTTTATGTATTAAATTTCTGATGGAATTTATAATGTTATTATTAACACATAGACTATGTTTTTAAAAATGTGGTATAATTACGTTGAAGGTAGTCACCAGACTGGTGTAGACCTTACAGTACTAGGCAAAAAAGATTGCTGCTATTGACACGGACTCCATCCAATTAAGGCAGATGACGCTACAGTCACAGTCGGTGTAATAGACTCTAATACCTTATTTTATACCGACATGAATAAAACAGTCATCATTTCATAGCATTTTTCCTCATTCAAGCTGGTGCTGAAAGAATATGTAAAGTAGCATGTAACAAATGATAACGAACATGTATATATGAAACGAAACACATTACATAGACAAGTAACATGTTTAACATATACAAAACATACTACAACAAACATTATGACAGATACGATAATATTCTATTTTTTACCTTTATTGTACTATTAGATACAACACAGATATAATATAAAAACAAACATAGGGTAGAAAATCTAGAACATAGATGTGGCATCTTCGTATTGTCTATTTGTCGCTACGAAGATAGTATGTCGGCGACGGCGAAAATTTGATATATTCCTCGATAGGGGCATATGAGTATGTCATTGGTTCTTTCCCTTCGCCTCTTGTATTTTCTTCTTTGTCATTTGGAGAAGTGAGCAGAGGGGGCGCTGACACAGTTGCTGCCATGTCTCGGAGAGAAGGCATGTTGAGGAAGCCCGCTAGAGGTAGAGACGACATTCCCAGCGAGGCCGTCGGCCGAGGCGGCGGGAAAATGCACAGAGGCACGCCAGTGTGCCGGGACACGTCCTGGGCGTCGCGTGGCACCCAAACAGGTGACGCGGCTGGCGGTGACTCGAGCCCAGGCGCAGCGCGTGCCCAAGCGACCGGTGGCGACGCGCGCCTAGGCACGGCCTGCGCATAGGCTACGGGCGACGTGTGCCCAGACGCGACGCGCGGCCAGGCTTGTGGGTGACGCATGGCCAGGCTGTGGGCGACGCTCAGCTAGGTGTGGCGCGTGGCCAGGCTACGGGCGGTGAGATGCGCCCCGGCGGCATCGATGGTGTGCATCGGAGCGTCATTCCAGATGAGTGTAGGGGCACCGCGCTGGGCAGCCATCGTCAGGGGGCTGGTGCCACGTGGAGACGCGGCTAAGGTGCCACGCTGGGGGCCGACATGGGCGCCGAGCGGAGAACCACGGCGTGGCGGCACGGGAACGGTGGTTCTGCACAAGGCGGGGCATCGGGTCGGGGCAGCACGCCATGCCTAGACGAGGCGTCGGATGGCCAGCGGTGCTACGACGTACCATGCCAGGGCTGGGTGCCGGACGGCCAGCGACGCGGCGACGTGCCATGCTGGGGCGGTGCTGCAGGATAGGGCAGAGCGCCAGGCGGCCGGTGACACGGTGACGTGCCATGCTGAGGCGTTGCTGCAGTCTAGGACAAAGCGCCAGGTGGCCGGTGGCGCTGCGACACACCATGCCAGGGCGGGTCACCTGCCTGGGGCAGCGCGCCAAGCCGGGGCACTGTGCCTGAACAGTGCCGGGGTGACGGCGGCGACGTTGCTCCAAGCGACCGGCGGCACTGTGGCAAGCCTAGCCGGTGGTCCATGACATGGTCCTGCAGAATACGATAATGCTATCCTGCGAATGCACAAAGTGTAAGGTACAATGCAGTTTTTACCTTTGTGCTTGAGGAAAAATAGTCTGGCCTAGGGACTCACTGCAGAGTAGAAGGCTGATAACATGTTGTGAGAGAAAAAGTTTGAACACAGGAAAAGTGAAACGCCAGAACAGAGAACAGATTTCTTTATTGATATTTGATAGCATAGTACAACAGGTATATATAAATGTGAAAAGACATAAGCAGTTAATCGCTGCTGGACGCTGGTTTGCCTGACGAGCGCTAGCACTCAGACACGATGCTTGAGAATCGACGCGTGTGTTGGCCTGCCATCTCTTCAC
>KE371833.1:1941720-1968925 GCA_000418225.1 Zizania latifolia | reverse complement strand
TGGTGAAGGGGGTGGGCCCGGCTGCCCTGGGTGTGGCCCCTACCTTTCCTCTCCTCGCTTCCGTTCCGTGTCGCCTTCTTCCCCGCGACAGCTGCCGCCAATTAATTATTCTCCCATCATTAAAACACCGCCTCCTCCTCCCTCTTCTTCTTCCTCCCACCTCCCCGATTCCTCCCGCCTCCTCTCGTCTAATCCCTCACCTGAATCTTCGTACCCATCCTCGTCGTGGCACACACCAACTGTTTTGTTTGCTTCGGGCGGTCGTAACTGCTCTTCTCTTGGCGGCAATTTGGGATTGGGGGAGAGGAGAGGGAGTTTGGGTTTCGGGACGGGCGTCTCCGGCCTTGTTGGCGTGCGCCGGTAAGGGGAGGAGGGCCACCCGGGATCGTGTTCTGGCGGTTCGGATGGCATTCTGACCCGGCATTCGTGGTTTCGCCGAGGTGTTTGGGTGTTCTCGCGCGGGTCTGGTTGGTGGACAGGCCAGTGCAGTAGCTCCTTTCCGCTGCAGCCTTTTCTTTGCCGGCGCTGCTGCTGCTGGTGTGTGGTGGGGATGTGCTTCGCCTTTCTGCTGCCTCCGTCTGGCGTGGCTCTGAAGCCTCGGCGCAATTGCGTTGGTTTTTGGTAGGGAAAAGTCGCATCTTTTTTGAGCTGAGACGAAGGTTCCGGACAATGCCGAGCATCCGAGCTCTGGCTTCGAAGCAGACGGCCACGCTACAGGTAGATAAATCCTCTCACGGTCGAAGGGATGAAATGGAGTAATTCCTCGCAATTTGCTGTTCATTTTTGGCATGGCTTACATACTCTGTTACTCTGCATAATTCTGTGTCTCCCTGCAGGTGGCTGTCAAGTGCAGACCACTGACCGACAGTGAGCAGCGGCGTTCGCGGCATATCATACAAGTAACTGATGATAAGGTGCAGATTCTGGTTTGGCGATGTGCAAGCACTTAGAATTTTGCCAGAATGTGATTGTAACGTGTTTCTTGTATGTTTTCCCCCAGAATGTGGTTGTGCTGGACCCTGATCTGTCCAAGGACTACCTGGAGCTCATCCAAAACCGGACCAAGGAGAGAAGATACAGCTTTGATCATGTCTATAAGCCCGGATGCTCCAATGCGGTACGCAGGATCGGATAGTTTGTGTGCTCTAATCTGGAACTGCTTTGCCTGTTATCAAATTGGGCTCAGATGCTGATTACAGCAAGTACCTGGAACCTGCACCACAGCTTGGAAGTACCTGTATTGTTCGTAACTACTAGCATGTTAGGAAATGATGTCCCCAAAGGTCAAACCTCCACCAACTTCTTTGGATCATTATCTGCTAAAGATAGGAGTTTCTCGTGCTGTGGACAGTTGAAGCAGTACTGTCGGTATCTACAAAAGACCAACGCAGAGTATTGTACTATTGTTAAGTCAGGAGTACCATCGGATATAATAGTGTTAGGTATTCTACCTAACACTGTAACACACATACGTCTGGTTGAGGGAGAAGGACTGTAGTTTAGATGCATTAAACTCCAAAACCCTAGACTTTTTTAGCAAAACCTGGACTGCAAGCATGCCTTATATACCTACACATTTTTTTCATTGCTCACCAGGTGCACATGCATACTGTGAATACTGAATACCTGAACTGATCGCTCAATCAGTTTTCATCCCATGTTTTCAATAAATACTTGGTCATCCTGACATAGTTCCAGTATTCTATACTATGGCCATCTTATATACTCATGGCCTCTAGTTACTTTTCCACCCTGAAAGAGAGGGCATGCCTTCTGCTTCTATAGAAAGCAAAATATAACAGTTTGATACAGCTGGGTTTTCAGTTTAACAAAGCGAACACTAAAACTAGCATTAAGCTATAATATAGACCTCTATTGCCTGTTGTGTTAAGATCTGAAAATTCCGTAGGTTAGCGAATTACTGCATATATATTTTTTGGTTATTTGGTGGACCCTACAACCGTGAGAATGCATGAATGCCAAATGGCTGTATACTACTCTACTAGCCTGATTAAAGGAAAAGCCATCTGCAAACTTTGTAGTCAGCAAGAACTGGCCCGGCATTAAAAAAGACTGACTATCAAACACTAGCAGCTTATTCTACGGTATACAAATCTATCTTGATTATTGTATAACAACAGGCCCGTAAAAAACAAAAATATTTTTTTATAAAATATGTATTTATATTAATTTTGGAAAAATAATCCATATATTGTAAACGCCTAAACGGTGCTAACTGCTAGGAACTAATGCCATGTTCACATGTACTCTACACTATCATATCTTAACAAATTCATCAATTGTGCAGGTCGTATATAAGAATATATCTTCTACAATTGCTGGTGTAGTTCAAGGCCTTAATGCGACTGTCTTTGCTTATGGTTCTACTGGAAGGTATGCATTCACTGGATAGTTTTGTTACTGGCAAGCAGACTGCTTGCTGTACATCTTGCCATCATCGCATGTATTTACAACCATGCTTTTTCTGAAATATCTCATTTGTTGCCATCGTTAAATGTGGTCTACATTAGAAAAAACTAGGTAGTTTGAGCAGGATGTTATCAAAGTGTTTCTTGTAATACACTTGTCCAAATCAACCACATGTTTGGTTGAATTTCCTCCAACTTAGGGTTTTTCTTTGAGATTTCTAACTTAGACTATTGTGATACATTATGTGTACTATATATGCTGACTTCATTTGATGACTACATGGAAACAAAATCCTGAATTAAATGTTCAATAACATCATAATGTATTCACTTTACACTTTTATTCCGTTGAACAGTCAACTGGCATTCTTGTTTTGTGATTGTTCAAAAATGCTAAAACAAATCAAGATCATAGAAAATCTTTTATCAGTTAACTTGAACTGTGGTAAGGAAGGTTTCTTTGCTTATTTTCTTATCATAACATACTATGAAAAATATGGGAGAACCACTTTACAAAGCTTACTTGCCCTTGGTGAATAACTATTATACTATTTGTGTATGTTCTTCTTTTCTTGTGTGGGAATCCACATTTACATTGTGCCCATTAAGAATGAAGCTGTCATGAATACTTCTATACTAATCTAGAATCTGAAATGGCTTTGACTATGTTCCATATGGCATATTGATATATTCTGTTGTATGTGATTGTGTAGTGGGAAAACTTATACGATGGTTGGAACCCATAGTGATCCTGGTCTTATGGTTCTTAGCTTTCGCACAATCTTTGATCTGGTAAAAAAGGATGACAGTTCAGATACATTCGAGGTTTCGTGTTCATATCTGGAAGTGTACAATGAGGTAATGTGCAATATATTTTGTTAAAATATTTAATTATCACTCCTTTTATTCTCAGCAGTTTCAAGAAACTGTTGTGAAACAACTGTGTTTCTGAAATTACAGGTTATCTACGATTTGCTTGAAAAATCCTCAGGTCACCTGGAGCTTCGCGAAGATCCAGAGCATGGTATAATGGTTGCTGGTTTAAGAAGAATTAAGGTTTGCGACTCTCTGTCATCTGTTTATTTTTCCTGGGTAATAGATAGCAAATATCCTCTGCTAGTAATAGTTACTATTCTGGCCTTTTTTGTTTTGTTTTCTCGAATTTTTTTGGTCATTCTAATGTTTATAAATTCTTTTCTGTGTATATATAATATCCTCTATTCATTAAGCCAATTATGGAAGATAAAATTTTAAGCTGCACTACTTAACTGATCTGTAGACTGTAGGATTTGTTTGTCCTTTTCTTTTCTGAACCCTTGGTTTTACATGAGGCCTTCATCGTTATGTTTTTTCTTCCAGTATTGTTGCAATACTAAGTGGTCTACTGTGCTTGCATACCATTCCCTCTTAAAAAAATTATTTGATAATCAACCTTTTTATTTGCCTAGGTTCACTCAGCAGATAAGATTCTTGAACTCTTGAACATAGGCAACAGTCGGCGCAAGACAGAGAGCACAGAAGCTAACTCAACTTCTTCACGGTAATTACATAACTCACATGAATTTTCTGCTTTCCTTTCTGAAAGTATATGCTCCATTGACCATTCACCTTTTGAAGAATTTGTCAATATTTTTCTGAGAAAAACATTGTATTTCTGTTTGTTTAACTTTAGCATACTGTTATTAAAGGAGTACTTAAAATATTTTAATCTGATGTATCATTGCGATTTTTATTCTATGGAGACAGCTGCTGTCAGATTAATCCTGGATATTTTTTACATTATCATAATATGAGAATTATTGTTTCTTTTCTTTTATTCCAGTTCACATGCTGTCCTGGAGATAACTGTGAAGCGAAAACAGAAAGGACAATATGGCAGTCAGGTTCTTCGTGGAAAGCTTGCCTTGGTTGATCTTGCGGGCAGGTAATACACTAATAACTACTCTTTTTTGGACTGTTATTCTCATTTCATCCTGTCAAGAAAAGCAAGCTGTAAAGTAACAATATATCAACAGTGAGAGGGCTTCTGAAACAAACAACTACGGGCAAAAGCTTAGAGATGGAGCCAACATTAACCGGTCACTTCTAGCTCTAGCAAACTGCATCAATGCCCTTGGCAAGCAGAATAAGAAAGGTCTTGCATATGTTCCATATCGCAACAGGTATTTCGAGTGTGTACTTTTACACTCTTGAATCCATTTTTTTTTATATTAGCTATATGACAACGTTAACTTGCAGCAAATTAACACGAATCCTGAAGGATGGGCTCTCTGGTAATTCTCAAACTGCTATGGTTGCTACAATATCACCAGCGGATGATCAGTATCATCACACCACCAATACACTCAAGTATGCTGATCGTGCTAAGGAGATAAAAACACATGTCCATGTAAGGAGCCATTTCTTTTGGTCCAGTGCACAACAAACAACAAAATGCTGTGTGTCTATTCATCACTACTCTCGTCCATGCAATTTATGTAACATTTCTGAATCATAAATGTGAACAAAACCGTTCTTATGTAACTAATGTTGTTTGTTGTCTTGTATAGAAAAATATTGGAACTGTTGACACTCATGTTGAAGACTATAAAAGAATGATCGACAATCTCCAGGTTTGCCTTACTGGAAAAAAGCAAATGAACTCTCTACAATATTGTCAGCTTTCAGCACATTTAAAATATGTTCCAATTTGACTCTGTAGGTTGAGGTTTCTCGGTTGAAGAAGGAATTAGCTGAGAAGGAGCATCAGTTAAGTGTAAAACCTACTGAAAAAGCTGCAGACGATGAGCTATCTTGGCTAAATATCTTGAGCCAGGAAACTGGCGAGAATGTTCAAGAACGCATTAATCTACAGAAAGCACTGTTTGAACTTGAAGAAACCAATAAGCGTAATCGGATGGAGCTCCAGCATCTCGATGATGCAATTGCAAGACAACAGGTTGATTGCTTGTCTGATCAGTTCATTGAGAACCTCCTGTCCATTTTATCAAGCCCCTTCATAGCTTCTGATATTACGCCCCCCCACCCCCCCAAAAGACAGTCTTCAGGGAGTTCTTTAGGCACTGGCAGCCTATACAGCTGTGAATTTCCTTGCAATGTACAGAACTCTGATGATTTTGTGTTCAGGTGAAAGAGAAGGACACAGCTGTTCTGCAAGCATTAACATCACGGAGACAAGTTATTCTAGACAACATCCGTGATAATGACGAAGCTGGTGCTGGCTACAGGAAGGTATGCATAATTATAAGTGGGTTTTTTTATGATACATCTCTTATATTTTGAAAAGGTAAGAGATAGAATTAATCTCAGTCATTGGTTAAAAAAACAAGATGACCTATTATCTCTTATATAGTAAGACGTTGATTTCTTTTAATCATGACCGTTAGATTAAAGTGATATTATCTTTTATGAGGTAAGACGTCGACTTCTTTTAAACGTGACCGTTGGATCTATAAAAATGAACCATTCTTATTAATTCGATGTATCTTAAAATTTGCTTTATAAGTACATTTTTTGTTTCCTTAATGCAAACTTACATGTGATCTTTCTGTCTGTAGGATATTGAACTGAATGAGAGTCGCAGAAGCCAGCTCCAAGATATGATCGAGGAAGCTACCAGTAACAATGGCAACAGAACCTACCTACACATTCTCAGTCAATACAGACTTCTCGTGAGTTGCCACAACATTTTATTCTGTTTTCCATGGAAGTTGATATCCCACAATCTGCTTATACATGATTTGTATTTTAGGGGATGACTAATGCCGAGCTTCAAATTGAGATGGCTATGAGGGATCAAGTAATACATAACCAGAGGGAAGCTCTGAGGAGCCTGTGGAGCATTCTTTATGGAACAGGACTAAACCAGAAACAGATTCTTAAACTAGCCACGAAGCAAGGCTTAACTATAGAAGGCTGTCCTTTGCCTGTCTCAAGTCTAGATGTTACTACACCACCTTCATTTCCACCCCATGGAAGGCTATCACCATTCATGTCATTTCCTAGCCCGCAATCACAGCCATATTCTCCGTCTTCTTGCTTTGTCCAACATGGTTTCAGCGCCATGTCTTTTCTCAGAAATCAACATGAGACACCTACCTTATGTAGGCAGGAGCACATCAGTTCTTACTACATGATGTCTGACTGCTCGCCTTATGATGGTGATGGAAAACAGTGCACAAGTGAAAGGTCAATGCCATGCTTTTCTACCCCAGGAAAACCAAAAGAAATGTATGGTTTTTCCCCTGAACAAAAAGTGAGCGATCCCCCTGGCCCCTGCAGTAAGGAACACCCCATCTCATTTTGGCAATGAAGATTTTCGTCTGCAAAGGAAGGTAAATAGTTTCCCTTATACATGGAGTAATAGTTGTAAATCTGTATGCACATGCCCCCAAATAAACACAGTGTTTCATCTAAGTAGAACCTAAACGAAAAAGGATGCAATGCCAACTTAAATAAAGCATTGCGTTCCAAATTGGGTGGCTAGCGCATCAATTTACTTGCTCAAGCAATTAGTCAGGAAGCATAGGTATCGTAACATGATACCTTTTCCAACTTTGTAACCGGTTGGAATATCATGGCCTGTAGCTCAAAGGACCATAATGTTAATCTGGAGTGTAAAATGTTACTGAGACTGCATATTTTGATTAACGAAGCTTTTAAGATAAAAAGCAAAAACATATCATATCAAACATGGGAAGATTACAACTATCTTAGAAATGAAATTACAATTTTTCTTATTCTGCAGGATTCCTGGCCTACAGAAGAAAGGAAGTGAGGAAGGACATCAACAGGAAGGACTCCATTACAACAACAGTCGACATGGCTATAATATGAGTCCGGACGTTCGCAAAGAGTGTGTTCTTTTCATCTTCTGCCAACAGCAATGTTAGCCTGAGTTCGTGAAATGTGATAGGCAGCCATCCTTCAGTTAGATTTTAGGATACACAGCCAAGCTGTGGGCCTGTGGGCTGTGGCCTTTCGGGCCATGAGGCCACGGCCATTTTGTTTTTGATGCCTCTAGAATCCCACCATGGCTCACTCCACTGTACAGTAGCTCTGTAGCTGTTAGTCTCAGGCTCATCTACCAATTTCTTTTCTTTCTCCTCCTTTGTATAGTAGCTTCCTGTAGGGGTGAATCCGATTTCCTGACAAAAATATTCTGTAAATTTGCTGTGATTCCAACGCTTTTCTCCATCAAATCAACAAAAAAAGGCTTTCAAGATTGGTCTCCAGACACTGATCAAATTACCAGCAGTTATCACTTATCAGCATCACTTAACCTTCTGCTCTCTTCTGGATTCTGGAATGTTATCAAGCATGTGCATGACCAAAAACTGACAAAATGAACAGCATTATCAGCATCAATTTTAACCTTCTGCTCTCTTCTGAAAAGGTATTAGGCATGTCCATGGCGACGCCAAGTTGAGTCCAGCTGACTCTTGCCACATCGATGATCGAAGAACAGGACAGCACGTTGATGGTCGATGAGACGACGAGCACGGCCATGTGTTGTGCATGGTCTTCTGCTGCCACTCACTCTCATTACGTTTCCGTTGCAGGTAGGATCTCCGGATCATTCAATAACCTCCTGGGCGTCACCTACTCTCGAGACCACCATTCATGTGAGGTAACACGCATCCATGGTCCCGGTCGCCACGCTCGATTCATTCATGCGTGCTCTGTCTGAATGCAACGCTGCAGCGGCGGCGGCAGCAGCAGCAGCAGCGCGGCGAGCACATTGCACTACACCAAGCAGCGTATCCATTACAGTCAACGAGACAGGCAGGCAGGCAGCCAGCTAGGGCTTCAACCTGGCTACTTGCTCAACTGACAGATTGAGGCAAATAGGCAATTACTGAAACTGAGTAGGGATGCTTGTTTCTCTTTTTATAAAGAGAAGGAACTATATTTATTTGCAATGAAAAATAATTAAAATTTTTATAATTTTATTTGTGATGGTCAAAAACAAAACTGAATGAGGCAATTACTAAAACTAAACTTCACCCTAAAATCCAGATAATACTCTACGGTAAATTTTACAATACACAAAAAATATTGTGGACCGTCCATTTGTTTTGATCTAATGGGTAGGATTAAAGATGGTGACCTATAGGTAATAGGTCGCCCTTATTTTATAATTTTTTATAATTATATTTTTTATGCGTGGGGGTGGAGTTTGCCGGAGCTTCCATGGCCAGTTAGGCGGGGGCGAGGTGGCGCGCCGGCGACGGGCCCAGCGGGGGCGAGGCGACGTGTGAAGAAGGAGGTAGGAAAGAGAACACGAGCACGAGGCAGTGAAGAAGATGAGGTGACCGGCAACAGCCGGTTACCTAGTATTTTTATTTTTAATTTTAATTAAAATTAATGATCTAGATTAATCTTAAGTATTACTTCTTAAGAGGAATGGGTGTATCGTAGCGAAGCTCAATACTCTACCGGATTAGAAGCTTAATAGCACTCTCGATGGCTTGTGCCCAGCAGCTCGATTAGTAGTTTGTTTATTAGATAGCTGCTAATTGTCTTGTTCTACTTCTGCCCTAGTGATCAGCTGCATTGAGACAGTGAGGTCAGTGTGATTGCATGCGACGTTTCTCCTGGGAGCCTAGCCACTGCAGATTGCAGGTTGCAGACCACGACCATGTACCGTACGTAACAGGGCGCGCGCCTTCCCTGGAACCATGCCTTTGTCCCAACCTAGTTTACTTAAGTAATCAGTTTGTCCATCTGATAATGTGGTGGTAATTAATTAGTCAAATATTAACCATGTTTTTTCCTGCTTAATTATAATGGACGACACAGTTGGTTGGCACCTATAGTACGACAAGTTGGCAAGGAGGCAAAATGCACCCAACTCGGGGCTTGCAAGTGGAGACCCTCACACCAAAGCATAGATTTCTTTTGCTAGGACTATGCTTAGATGTGTAGTAACTAGTAACAGTACTAGCAAACACTACGCTGTCACTTTGTTTACTTCCATCTAGGCCCTAAATAACATACACACTCACCCTAATCAAGGACATAATTGATCATTACTACGTTGAAAACGTTGGTCAAGCATTACCAACTCCAACTAGTTCAATGACCTCCCAACACAATTCAGTGGGGGTACTACATGATTAGGATTTGGAGATGGAGATAATCAACAAGAGACCAAATGAAGAGAAGAAGCCATCCATGAGACTCTGAGAGTTTTTGGTTGATGGAGGTGACCACCTAGAAGCTAGAAGCCATGGTCGCCTACTACAGTAGCAGGGAGAATCTCCTCTCTTGTTTCTTTTCACCGATCTCAAGGCATTCACGTGGGTGTGGGGCAAACGCCAAAGGGCCTTTTTGATTGTTGCCCCATTTCTTTTACCAAAGCAGAGGCCCATCAAAACGCATAAACATTTTGATTACCCTGGATTGATTATGCTAAACAAGATTAAAGATATCATTGGTCATTCGGAGTTCAGAACTGGCCACTTTTGATCAGCAGCAAGATCTGTAGGTTCTAGCTTTTCCTAGTTTCTTTTCTTCCTTTTGAGATGTGTAGCTTTTGTGGTTGCACTGTCAATTTCTTTATGTAGTGCCCACGTATCAACTATTAACAGCTAGACAGTTCACTAGCCATTGATTAAAGTTAAGAGAAAAAAGTTATGCTGCACAAGTGGTAGTAGGTGGTCGTATGTTCTGCTGTGTTGCAGTAGACTGACGACTGAAACACGTGTCTCCTTCGTCATCAGATTAATCCAAGCATCCCTCTGATTCTTAATTAATGTCCTCATGTTAAACTCTACAGCCTAAACACTTGATCCAGTGGATGCCACCGCAGTTAATACGTGTAGTTAAAACTGTTATTTTTATTGGGCCCTGATAAGTGATCTCCTAGAACAAGTAGTCACCAACAGCGAAACTAACTCCTGTCGACAGACGACAATTTAATTATCGATAGGGTTTTGTTGACTGTTTAACGGTTAATAGAAGCCAGAATCTGACTATTGGCCTCCTGTCGACCATTGAATGGTCTAAGGGGGACTATATAAGGGGAGTCAATGCCTCCCCCTGCCTCATTTGAGCCTCTAAGCCTCCCCAAGTTAGTTTTCTCTAGTAGCAGTAGTTTAGAATAGTTAGTTTAAAGTAATTAGTTTAGATTATATTAACCTAGGTACTTTTTACAACCTAGATCAACTTAGTTTTGTAGATCAACCTAGATAGCTTAGCAGACTTTTATTTATAATTTTTCCTGTACTATAGCTTTTCTGTGCGTGCTAGTTAATTTGTTCACTTCACATTCATTTGTAGTCTTCCTCGAGTGTTTTTCCAGATAACATCGAAGCTCTAAGAATAGTCCTGTTGTACAATGTACTTGGTTTTTTGTCGTAAGTAGATAAATTATTTATTTTTATGTATTCAGTAGGTGTTTCATTTTGTTGCCATGTATAAAGTTTTTGTTAGAGTAGTATTACATGTTTGATTACTATTCCCCTATTTTTGATGCACCTAGCATAGAAATACTTGTCTACCTTTCTCATGTCAGCTGTTTATCATAGAAATAGTTGTTTACCTGTCATTTATGGCGTACCTAGCATATAAATAATTGTTTACCTGTAGTATGTTTAAGTATAATAGAATACTAATGTTTTTAATGTATCATAGTTGATTTGCCTACTGTACAATTTTGATTTTGTAATATTTTGTTAATTACTTGTGTGCTAAAATAATAAAATGTATTGTACCACGTTAACCTAGGCCCAAGGTCGAATCTAGAAAACTTATTAGGGTAGAAATGGATTTTGAAGAATTTTTTCGATGTCAGGCATGTCGGGTAGAACCTTATTTAGGAAGTAGTCAATGGTTCTGATGGTGCGGACCTTAGTAGTTCCAATGGGCGGAGAATAGCTGAAGTCAGGTGACTAAGCAAACGATCAAATGTGTGATGCGGTGATTGTATCATATATTTCGTTTGGATCGTGGGCAATTGGAATTAAAGTTGTATGCTCGTTGTAGTCGTGTGGCTCAAGGGTATTACTGGGAAATGGTTGAGGTTCGATCAATAGGGATATGAAGAGGATATTTAACGATGATACTGCTGAGGGGTTGGGAACGAGTCCTGCTTATTTTCATTTCCTCTTTGTGTCATCCCTTCTATCGGCACAGAACTTCTCGAAGGTGCTTAGACTATAGTGGAAGTTGAGGTTGGTCAGAGTAATCCGGTACAAACTGAGCTGCCGAAGAGGAACGTAGAACCGCAGAGAACAGTTCGTCATTCGGGTCAAGTTGCTGAAGGTTAAGCTAACGAAGGAGAACATATTGAGTCCATACCTAATCTGCTAGAGATGGAGGATCATGACTTTGAGGACGCAGTCAAAGAAGGTGGTGATGATGACCTAGATGAAGAAAAGGAAGAAGAGAAAGGTAACAATGATATGGCTAGGGAACAAACTATATTGCCTGCTGAGTGGAGAGAGCAAGAATTTAGCTCCCTGGTTATTAACGAGGGTTATCACACTCTGTGGGAGTATGGGGAAAATGAGGTTCGATGGAGCGCAATGTATTCCTTGAGGGAAGCAGTGCAAGATACTGTGAAAGCATTGGCATTATCACTTTGTAGAACATTTTGAGTTAAGAAGTCTAATCCCACCACGTATGACGTTGTGTGCGAGAGGGATAGTTGTCCATAGAGAGTCCACGCATATAAACAGAAGTGAGTAGTTCACTGGGTAAGCTCCATTGTTACAGAGCATAATTGTGTGGTCAACAGAACTGTGAGCAAGCATAGAAATCTGACTTCCACCAATGTCACAGGGTTGATGTACTCAGAGATTACTGAGAATCTGAGTTATAAGGCCCGAGCCATAACAATAGCAATCGAGAGAAGATTTCAATATACAATCAGCTATGCGAAAGCATGGAGGACAAAACATAAGGCACTTGAGATGAGATTTGGCAAGTATGAAGACTCATATCATAACTTGTATTTTCTACTAGAGGTACATAGTACAGAGCCAAAATCCTAGCACGCACTACACCTTCGAGGAGAAGGATGCAAATTATCCTAAGGGTGCCAAGATTTGGCATCCACTACCACAGAAATGGTCTTTAGTGACGGAGCTTTACTGACGGATCAATGACACGCATCAGTAATACACTTATAGTGACGGACTATTTTACACGCGTCAATAATGATATAATATTAGTGACAGGTCATAATGTGGTCCATCACTAAATATAGGACACCCCCATTAGTGATGGATCGTAATATGATCCGTCACTAAATATGGGGCACCCCCATTAGTGACGGGTCACGGTACAACCCACCATTAAAGGTTACCCCCTATAGTGACGGATTATACTACGACCCATCACTAAAGAGGGGCACCCCCATTAGTAACGGATCGCGGTACCATCCGTCACTATTGGGTGCGACCTTTAGTGGCACGTGTTATTTTACCCGCATCACTAAAGTGCCCGCAACCCTAAGGCCACTATTAGTGATGTATTTTTAGGTTAACCGTTACTGATGACAAGTATTTAAGGGCCTCAGATTCACCGAGCTCCACATTTATTGCTCCCACCCGCCGCCGACTTCACCCTTATCCCATAACTGCTGATCAGCCACAGTTAAGCCCTGTCACTGCATAAGTACGACAATCCTCTACGGGGTTACCCATAGAGATGTTTTGAGTAGGTGTAAGGGGCTGACTATGGTCGAAATTCAATGGTTGCCTCAAGAAACAAGAGACACGAGAGTTAGACAGGTTCGGGCCTCTCGGAGGATAATAACCCTAGTTCTGTGTGTGGAAATGGCCTTAAATACAATAGAGTATGCAGTCAAAGACAATTGAGTCATCTCTACGTGCCCGTAAGAAGTTACTCCGAGACCTTTATATATTGCTAGGGTCAGGGGGTTACTGGTTAGGCATTATGTACCCAACTAAGTCCCTTTACAACAGTTAAAATGGTCGAAACGTGGGCTATTAACCCTGGCGTTACTCGCTGTCTTGATTAAACAGTTATATGTCTGGGTTTTATTATCATTGAAGAGATGACCTAACTGTCAACGTTAAACATCCGAGTGCCAGCGGTAGGGCCATCTTCCCGAGTGCGGGACTTAGGAGCTTTTGAGACCACCGACCGCTTCTTCGGCTATTGAATGATCCGACCCCTTCTGTGTCGTCTTCAATGCTTCGTTTCCCGACCTTTCCTTGTACTTCATCACTATCGCCTTCGGGAAGTACCCCGGAATCATATCCCCGACAGCAGCCCCCGAGCTCTTGATGGCAACTAGATGATTTTCTTAGAGTCAAGAAGCCATAAGGAGCATCAAAACTAGCCTTGATATAATCCTTTTTGTTTACCTAATGAGTGCACCGATCAGGTGCACCTGCCAGGTGTAGCCCCCAAGCCTGGAGTTTTATTAGTAGAATAAACTCCAGGAACCAAAATTTAGCTTAAATCAACGAAATTGTTTAAAGCAGAAATATTAAATTTCTAGGCGATTTTGGGCGATCATTGGAGTTGAAGAATATTTAAATCCCTAAGTAATCAGCGAGTAGGCGTCTGTTGGAGCCGACTGGCGTAGTGGAGAGTGTGGGGCCTCCTTGGCGGTTCTGGTGAAAAGGCGTCAGTTAGAGTAGAGTGGAGTAGTGGAGTACATGGGCCCCAGACGATTCGGCGAAGAGACGTCAGTTGGAGGAGACCAGTGACTGCTCAAATTAATTGGCTGGCAGAGGCAGGTGAAACCCTAGGCGCTTCAGCACACGAATGTTGGTTGGAATGGCGCACGTCGGTCTGCCTTCCTCAGTGAACCATCGGATTTGTTTTGGGCGGTGGGATTGGGGCTTCGGGATGCACGGAGTAGTTGTAATGATGGCCTGGATTTGCTCTTGCAGTAGACCCAAGGCAATCGCGGCATGGTGAGAGCCCGAACCGTCCCGATGGCGATAGCCAACTCCACCGCTGACCGCTCAAAGGAATTCCATAAGTCCACCGCCAGCGACCAGAGTATTCAACTTCTGGAGAAGGCCGGAGTCCTCCTGGCGAAGGCATTGTCGTTGTGGTGCCTGGCGGCCGGTGAGGGATTCCTGACTCTAAACACTAACGAGTTGGTAGTGTTCGAGTCCTTTTTTGCTCGTGGGTTTGGCTTGCCGGCTCACCCTTTTCTCCGTGGCCTCTTGCATCATTACGATATTTCCCTTTGCAATCTAAATCCTAACTCCATTCTCCACATTTCTATTTTCATCCAACTCTGCGAAGCCTATCTTGGCATCGAACCCCACTTTAATCTCTTTCGCCATTTCTTTTCTTTGAGATCTATCTCCAAGAGGGTTGTTGGTGGGGCGGGTCTACAGCTTCATGATGGGATGGTAGCAGAGTACATCTCCATCCCCCTCCTGACGTCTAACAAGGGCTGGCACTCTCGGTGGTTTTACGTTGGGAACCTCGAGCCGACCCTTTCTCCGAGGACCGACCGAGTGCCGACCCCGGCACTGACTTGGACCGACCGCTGCAGGTCAGAGGAGCAAGGTTAGGTGGATGAGCTCGTCTGGGAGATCAGTGAGCTCCGGAGGCAGAACTTGACGGGTGTCCACGTGGCCCTCAAGTTCGTACTTCATCGCGTTCAGCCCTACAAGAGCCGAGCGCGGCCAGGATACGAGTACGCGGGTCGGTTGGACCCCTCTCGGGAGTCCTCAGAGGTTCGGAGCCTAATTGAGGGCATGGCGTGGGTCCAGGACCTTCTCGTCCCCAAGACGGTGGTCGGCAATGAGGACGGCCCGAGATCATACAAGCTCATCAATCTCCGACCGACGGTAAGCATTGCAGTCAATTTATCTTTTGTATTTGCTTGTTTGCAATATCACCTGCAGGTTGCTGACTTCTTTGAGCATGCAGGGGCGAGAGGCGTACTACTCTCTGGCGCTGTTGCCCGAACAGCCCCAGGCGGTCAAGCAGAAAGATATCGATTGGCTAGTCAGGCCGATCGGGACAAAGAAAAGGAAGGACAAGGATGTTGTCCCTCCTGCGGCGAGGAAGTCGCGCACAGGGGAAACCCAAGGTGCCGTCATCGTTCTCTAGAGAGGCTGGTGTTGACTCAGAGACGTCCGAGGCTAGGCCGGCTGGTGGGGCAGCAGTGATGGCATCGTCATCGTCATCACCATCACCCTACCTCCGCCTCCGCCTCCTCCATCGGGAGGTCCGTCGAGCAAATACCGATGGGTGAAGAGGAGTGCATTCCAGAAGTCAACCTGGTAAGTTGTGTTCTGACAGTTTTGATAAACATCTTTAAAATTATTGGCTTAACTTTGTCTGTTGGTAGGACGCCGGCGCCTTTGCCCGATGACGCCGACGCCACGCGCACAGGGGCGGTGGGCGATGACAGCCAACCGGCGGCTGGTGGTTCTGGGATGGTCGGCAGAGGCGACACGGCAGCCGGGGCTCCTCTGTCAGGCGTGGCAGCATCGGACACGGGGGTGACGGCCACTGATATGGTGGTCTTCCCCACCGCCACCAAGCCGACCACGAGCACACCGACCACGCGGGCGTCGGTCATGGGGGCATCGACCGCTGCGGTGCCAACCGTGGATGCGCCCTCCGTCGATGCATCGACCGCTGCGATGCCGACCACAGATGCGCCTACTGCCGAGGTGTCAACCGTGGCTGAAGACGTGTCGGTTGTGGCCGGTCCGACTGGTGCTGGGTCGGTGGGGGCTCAACCGACCACTAACCCCGTGGTCGAGGAGGTGGCTGACGTGCCGCCAGCGGTGACGGAAGCCACGAGGTCAGAAGACGTTCTGACTCCTGCTGATGAAGTAAGGCAGGACGTGGAGGAGTGCCACGACGCACTCAGTTTGCTTGGCCGTGCTACCTAGGTATGTCATGATGACTTTGTCCTTCGCTTGATATTTTTCAACAATTTATGGCTGACCCCGTTTGTATTGCAGCGCATGCTGAACCATCTGGTCAGGCATGCTGATCTAGTGTACCAAGCCAATAGTCTAGACATGGGAGCTTTGAATGTCCGAGTTCAGCAGTTGACAGCGCAGCTGGCCGAGTCCGAGGCGGCTCAGAGGATCACTGGGAAGGACAACGAGATCCTCCGCGCCCAGCTAGACATCCGGTCTTTTGGTAAGGATATTGAATCTTCTCTGTGCTGTTAGTATCTTTTTGCTTCGGTTTGTCTAAGTAAGTTAATCAACAGACTGAGTGACCCTAGAGGCACAGTTAGAGGCGACGACTTCATTGGCGGAGCAGTCCATGAAGTCGGTTGAGGCCGCACTCACCGAGGCCAATGAGGCAAAGAAAGGTCGGGCAAAGGCGGAAGCTGAGGCGGCGACGTTTAAGAAGAAGATGACTAAAGCCAAAGCTACCGCCATCGTCGCCAAGAAGAAAGCCGACGATACAGTCGATGAATATAAAAGTGCGGCCGACCGGTGCTTGTCTTATTCTTCGCATTAAAGATTGTTGTTGACCATCATGTTGTTTTGGTAGAGCTACATCGGTGCGTGAATGCGCAATTTGCCGACCTGGAGTCTCGCCTGAGTAGCACTCAGTCGCACCTCGACCACTGATGGGCTGGCGCGGAGGTGCTGGTGAAAATGATCGACAATGAGCCCGCTAGCACCGAGTGGTCGATGGAGCAATTTTTGGAGCGACTTCAAGGGTCAGCAATGTGTCTGCATAACCAGACGAGGGACTTCATGCAGTCGGTGGCTACACACATGCTCGGGGTTGTCCGAGCGCTGTACCCGTCTACGCGGATGGATCGCATCCAAGCAGGGTGGCCGGTGACTGTGGAGGAGTCCGACGTGGAGCTTATCTACACGAAGGTGGAGGAGGCCACCACTATCCTTGTCCAAGACTTGGAGGCGTACCCTAAAAATCCTACCGAGTAGTGTAAAAAAATAGATAAAAGTAGGAAAAACTATGTACATGTTTATCTTTTAATGAAATATCCTTTGGAATTAAAAGTGCACTGTGCCTGACCGCCTTCAATTTATTTTCGAGTGATTGGTATAGCCTTAGTTCATAGCGTAGGAAAATTGAGCCGCGTGCACGCATGCTGAACATCAAGCTTCACAAGTAGTCGGAAAAACAATAGAAGAGGTCGGGCAACAGTTATAGCGAAGAAGAATTATGGCAAACTTGGCGAGCCCCCGAGCTTGTGACAAACATATCAACAGTACCTCCCTGTTAAAGTGGAATGAATACCAACTTGGGGTAACTAATCAGAGCAGCGTCTGATCGGTCGCCAGAGCTAGAGTGGGTCATAGACTCTGGGGTAAAGTGATAGAAAGTTCAATCACTCGGGTTGGACGGGTTAAAATATGGAGTTAAAGAAAAACTTGTTATTATTATCCCAAAATAAAGGTACGTAGCTCGTAACATCATGGGTAGAAGCGACGAAGATGCTCGATGTTCCAAGAATTAGGAACACGTTGGCCGTCTTCTCGGATGAGTCGATAAAAACCTGGTCGGGTCACACCTGCTATAATGAATGGGCCTTCCCATAGAGCAGAAAGCTTGTGGACGTCGACCGCCGACTGTACTCGGCGAAGGATCAGGTCACCAACTTGAAATGATCGACCACGCACATTGTGATCATGGTATCGGCGAAGTACTTGCTGGTACCGATCGGACTGGACCATGGCAGCCAGTCGAGCTTCCTCGAGGCTGTCAATATCTTCTATACGTGTTTGTTCAGTGGCTCCTTTTTCATAATGTTGGATTTTTGGGGATTCATGAAGCATATCCACCGGTAAAATGGCCTCTGACACGTATACTAGGAAAAACAGAGTCCTACCGGTGGCATGGCTGGGATGAGTGCGCAGTCCCCAAAGAACAGCTGGCAGTTCCTTCATCCACCGACCACCGTATTTATTGAGAGGGTAAAAAACTCTTGCCTTCAAGCCTTAGAGTATCATGCCGTTAGCTCATTCACATTGTCCATTCGCCCTTGGATGTGCCACGGAAGCATATTTGACTTCGATGCATTGATCCTCGTAGAACTCCCAAAAGTCATTACCGGTGAACTGAGTCCCGAGATTAGTAATGATCTGATTGTGGATGCCATACCAGTAAATTATGCCCTGAATGAACTCTGCGACTTTTTTGGCGGTGCTGGTCCTAAGTGGCATAACTTCAATCCACTTCGTGAACTTGTCAACGACGACGAAGAGACGATCATATCCTAGGGGGCCTTCTAAAATGGGCCGACCATATCAAGTCCCCAGCACGCAAACGGCCACGAAGGTGGAATGGTCTAGAGAGCCTGAGCAGGGAGATGATTCTGCTTGGCGAAAAATTGGCATCCTTGGCAACTCTGAACTAGTAGCTTGGCATCTTCGTTGGTAGTCGGCCAATAAAAACCCGACCGAAAAGCCTTGCCTACCAGTGTTCGGGCGTCGGCATGATTGCCACACATTCCCGAGTGCACTTCTTTTAATATGTCTGACCCCTCGGATCGGCTAACGCATTTCATGAGCACTCGGGTCGAAGCAGCCCTCTTATATAATTCTGACCCCACAACGACATACTGATTGCTCTGTCGAGCGAGACGAATGGATGAATTTTTTTCTTCGGGAGCTTTGGCGGAGAGGATAAAGTCGATGAGGGGTTGTTTCCAATCGTCATCGTCGTCAGTAATGATTAAGACAGAAGGAACTTCTTTATTATCCAAGGGTTGTACCTTGTCAAGTTGGACCGATGGCTTTTGGAGCTCTTGGAGAAAAACACCACTCGACACTGGTGCTCGAGATGATCCTAGCTTGGCAAGGAGGTCGACGGCCGAGTTCTCATCCCTAGGGACATGATGGAACTTAGGGCTAAAGAAATTGCCTTCTAGTTTTTGGACCTCTTTATAATATGCATCCATCTTTTCATTGGTGCGGGATCAGTCTTTATTTACTTGACTGATAACCAGCTTAGAATCTATGTACACAATTAAGCGCTTGATCCCAAGGGAGATGGTGATTTTATTAAGCCTTTGACGAGTGCTTCATACTCGGCTGCATTATTGGACACCATAAACAATATCTAAAGAACATATTTCAGTCTTTCACCTTGGAGAGAGATCAAGATAATCCCAGCGCCTGCTCCATCAATGCAAAGGGAGCCGTCAAAATAAATGACCCAATGCTCTTGGGTATCGACGATCGGCGAAAGTTGAATTTCTGTCCATTCAGCGATGAAATCGGCAAGGGCTTGAGACTTGATGGCCGTCTTGGGCTTGAAATCAAGGGTATATTCACCCAGCTCGATAGCTCATTTAACAATCCGACCGGTTGCATCTCAATTCTGAAGGATGTCGGCCAGCGGATACTCGGTGATGACGGTCACCGAGTGTGCCTAGAAATAATATTTGAGCTTCTGGGCGGTAATGAGGACGACGTATAAGAGCTTTTGGACCTGAGGGTATCAGATTTTGGATGGTTCGAGTACCTCAGATATAAAGTATACCGGTCGTTGGACTGGATAGGCGTGGCCCTCCTATGGGCGCTTGGTGATCATGGCGGTGCTGACCACGTGGGTCATGGCGGAGATGTAAAGGAGTAACGTCTCTCCAAGGGTCGACGTGACCAGGACTGGTGGTGTGGAGAGAAATTTTTTAAGGTTGACGAACGCCTGATTGGCCTCCGGAGTCCATGTAAAATTACCCTCTTTTTTCAGAAGTTTGAAGAACGGCATCCCCCGTTCGCTGAGTCGGGAGATGAAGCGTTCGAGTGCGGTCATGCAACCCGTGAGGCGCTGAATGTTCTTGACATTAATTGGCTTGGCCATATTTATAATCATTGAAATCTTGTCGGGGTTGGCTTTAATTCCCGACTGCTAACAACAAAACTGAGTAGTTTCCCTGTCGGCACCCTGAACACACATTTCTCAGGGTTGAGGCACTACCTAAACTTGCGGAGGTTGTCAATAGTCTCTTGGATGTCAGAGATAAGATCTTCAAAGCGTCTGGATTTGATGACGACATCATCTACATAAGCCTCCACATTGCGCCTAATTTGGTCGGCGAGGCAACGTTGAATGACTCGCTGATATGTAGGCCCGGCGTTCTTGAGTCCAAAGGGCATTGACGTATAGCAGTAGGCGCCAAATGGAGTAATGAAGAATGTCTTCTCTTGGTCTTCCTCCTTTAGACTGATCTGATGATATTCCAAATAGTAATCCAGGAAACAAAGGAGGGAACTGCCGGCAGTAGAGTCGACCACTTGGTCGATGCACGGCAGTGGGAAAGGATCTTTTGGGCATCGCTTATTGAGATCTGTATAGTCAATGCACGTTCTCTATTTCCTATTTTTCTTTTTTACAAAGACTGGGTTCATAACCCAGTTAGGATGATAAATCTATTTTATGAACCCAGCCGCTAATAGGCAGGTAACTTCTTCTTTGATGGCCTCTTTGCGATCTTGGGTGAATCGACGCATCTTTTGCTTGACCGGCTTAGCTGTCGGAAGGACATGGAGATCATGCTCGATCAGCTCCCTCGGTATCCCGACATGTCGGAGGGGTGCCAGGCGAATATGTCGATGCTGGTGCATAGAAAGCTGATGAGCATGCTTTTCTATTTAGGATCTAGCGCAATCCTGATCAGCGCCGTCTTGGAGGGGTTGACGTCTGAGAGCTGAATACTTTTATACTTAGCTGGCGAGGGCGCTAAGCCCGAAGTTGATGGTGTGGCGATCGGGATCTCCATGTTGCGGGTCGACATGTTTTTGGCCGCTTGGATGGTCTCCTCCATCCGCACCGAGATGTCAACTACCTCCCCCAAGGCGAGGCTGTCCTGCTCACATGCGTGAGAGGTGGCGACGTCCCTCTTCACCGAAAAGGCCTCCTCTGGCCTAAGGATCTTGAGAACTAGGTACGTGTAATGGGATACCACCATGAACTTGGTGAGGGACGGTCATCTGAGCACAGCGTGGTAGGCAGTCTCAAAGTTGGTGATGTAGAATTTGACGTGCTCGGTCCTATAGTTGTCCTAAGTGCCGAACGTCACAGGCAGGGTGAGCGTGACGAGAGGTATGGAAGCCTTCCCCGGGACAATCCCATAAAAAGGCGTGTCCGTCTTCTGTAGTGCCGACATGTTGATGCCGAGTGCCGCCAGGGTCCCTTTGAACAGGACATCAAGGCTGCTGCCACCATCAATCAGCACCCTCTTTAGGCTCACCATGAGGATGACTGGGTCGACCACCAGCGGGAACCGACCCGGCTTAGGGACGTCCGTCCACTAGTCATCCCGATTGAAGGTGATCAGGATTTTCGACCACCGTAAGCGTTTGATTGCCTTGTCGCTGATGATGTTGACGCGACGGGCAAGCAGCTTCTATTGATGTTTGGACTCTATGGCGATCGCCCCATCAAAGATCATGGAGACCGTCCGAGCAGGCTCTTGAAAGTCATTCTCGGCCGAAGGGTCAGCATCTTTGTCCTCCCGACGAGGCTTTTTCTTTTTGTCATCCTGGCGACGCTTGTCTTGCTAGGGGTTTTCTTCTGCCTCTTTAACCATCTGGTTTTGTAGCTGGTAGCACCGGCGGGTGGTGTAGCTGCTATTTGGATAAAATATACAGGGCTTATCCAGCATCTCCTGTATCATCGAGTTCCCCTGATCTCTAGATCTGGGTTTCTCCTCGGCCATCATGACGTGCTCAGATTTCCTCTTCTGATCGTTCGATCGAGAGGACTCTGGCTTATCATGATCGTCACGTCACGATGATCGGCGACGATCGTCCGAACGCTTCTTGTCCTTGTGGAACTCTCGGGTAGTCGGGTGCATTTGCTCCCGCTCGACATCCTCGGCGTTAGTGAATTGCTCGGCGACGGTGATCATCTCACCTGAAGTCGCTGGATCATTCATCACCAGGTGGCGAAATAACTCCGATGGTTTCCTCAATCCATCCTAAAAGATGGAGATGACGCCGGCGTTGGAGATATTGGCGACGGCGTTCTGGCGCTTGGAAAAGCGGCGAATATAATCCCGAAGGGACTCTTCACTCTTCTGGCGTATTTGGCGCAAGTCATGCCAAGAGGCCGACCTTTGCCAAGTCCCTTGATAATTGGCGATAAAAACATCGCACAGCTGGTCCCAAGAGTCAATGGAGTTCTCCGGGAGCCCAGCTAGCTAACTGATAGCCGCTGGGGCGAGCATGACGGGGAGGTAATTGGCCATCACATTGTGGTCCCCGTTTGCTACTTGGATAGCTATATAGTACAGCCATAGCCACTGGGAGAGATCAGTCTTGCCATCACAGGGCTCGATCCCTGATGAGCGGAAACCTCGTGGCCATACCACTTGGCGAAGTCGCTCGGTGAAGGCCAGGAAGCCGTTGTGGCGGGAGTCGAAGTCCTCTACCTGGTTGATTCCTGGCGTCATGTGGCTTTGGTTGAAGTGTTCCCGGCGACGAAGCTCGCCGCACTCATGTTCACCGCGGCGGTGAGAAATAGTGTTGCGTGCATCACGCACTTGATTAATTATCTCTCGGGCTTCACCCGAGTAGGAACTCCTATGACGCTCGCTCGGTCAGGAGCGCCATGACCGATTGGATGGTCAGGGAGAAGTGTCGCGGTCAGGAGATCGTGACCACGTGGATGGTGCCACCTCGACGAGTTAGGCAGCGACAGCCTGCGTCATTGCCCGAGCCCTCTAGAGCTCGGGTGTGTCGGGGAGGGCAGAGAGTGCCCTCTCAATGGTGACAAGATTTACCGTGGGCGTGCGGTACAAGGTGTGACCTTTAAAGTCCACCATGAACGCATCTTGCGCGTCTTGTTGCGAGGTCCTAGCTGCTTGAGCCCTTCTTCGACAGAGTTGGCGGGAGGCATTCCACCTCCGGCGTTCTCACCGATGAGTGCTGGACTCGGCGGCATTGGGGGTGAGTTCATCCTCAGAGACGGCGGCCATCATCATCAAGACAGCCCTTGCTGGAAGAGCAGTCGGTGTGACCGACATGTTCTACCTCCTGGTCGATGCTAAGGCGACCTTGATGAATTGGCGCCGCTGGACCGTGCGTCCTCCTGAGTTGGTGAAGATGACAAAATCAGCGGGCGAGTCGATGGAGACGGGTCGACGAACGCTGAGTGGAGCCGGGCGTTCATTCGCCTTGATCGCCTCAGGGCGAGCCACGCCTCATGCAGGGGAAGTAGTAGAGCACGCGACAGGTGTGCGCACAACCTTCGCCTGGGCGTTCGTGGAGGTGGAGAGGACGAGTTGGCTCATAGAATCACCAACAAAAGTTAGGCTCCCAAAGGTGATGATGGAGCCAATGGGGACCTGGGTGTTAACCTTGCACAAAATGGCCATTGAATCTGAGTTTAAAAAATCTCACAGAGTGAGCCTCTACCTTGCGCGCCAACTATCGCTGCGTAAGTACGACAATCCTCTACGGGGTTACCCAAAGAGGTGTTTTGAGTAGGTGTAAGGGGCCGACTGTAGTTGAAATTCAATGGTTGCCTCAAGAAACAAGAGACATGAGAGTTAGACAGGTTCGGGCCTTCCGGAGGATAATAACCCTAGTCCTGTGTGGAAATATGAGCTTAAGTGTGTGAAATGGCCTTAAGCGCAACAGAGTATGCAGTCAAAGACAATTGTGTCGTCTCTACATGCCTGTAAGAGGTTACCTCGAGCCCTTTATATATTGCTAGGGTCGGGGATTACTGGTTAGGCATTATGTATCTAATTATGTCCCATTACAACAGTTAATACGGTTGGAACGTGGACTATTAACCTTGACGTTACTCGCTGTCTTGATTAAACAGTTACACGCCCGAGTTTTATTGTCATTGAAGTGATGGTCTAACTGTCAGCGTTGACCGTCCAAGTGCCAGCGGTTGGGCCATCTTCTCGAGTGTGGGACACAGGAGCTTTTGAGACCGCCGACCGCTTCTTCAGCTATTAAATGATCCAACCCCTTCTGGGTCATCTTCAATGCTTCTTTTCCCGACCCCTCCTTGTACTTCATCACTATCGCCTTCGGGAAGTACCCCGGGGTCATATCCCTAACAAGCCCTCAGCCACCGGTTGGCCGACCACTACAGCACATGCGTGCCTGGGATGGTGACCCACACTGTTACGTGCTCTGGTGCATCGCCCTGCACCGCCGCTAGCACCAACGTCCGGTCGAAGGTATATTTTTTCTCTAATTTAATACACCATCGTATTTTTGTAATATATATATATATATGTTAAACAAACTGAAATAATTAGTGAATTAACAACTAATGGATCTTTCCTAGTTATGAATTAATTTTGTTACAAATTTTTATATGAGTAATTATTACGGTCGTGCAACTAATTATGTCGTCTCCCGTTCAGGAGTGTTGGATTATAAATATGACCAGGCAACTGGTCATATTTATAGGAAAACACTCTCGAATTGTCCACGCACTTTAGACAGTCTAGGGATATGCGGCATACGTAGCTAGACCACGTGGTCCCGTACGGTTCTAGAGAGAGTTTCGGTGGTGTCTCCCTGTTGTTCTTCGGATACACAACCCTCTCGACCCTAAGTTAAGACATGTATTTGGAGAACAATAGGGAGATACTGCTAAAATTCTCTCTGGAACTGTATGGGACCACGGGGTCTAGCTACACTGGCCGCACATCCTCGGATGGGATTCAGGACCTATCCTTGCTTATTAGTGCCCAAAGCATATTTTAATTACCGCAAGTCATAAACTTAGATATATATGATGGTTGTTTTTTGATAATTTTGTAGATGCCAACAACAAGGAGCTAGATGTATCTTGATTGCTACACTTGCAATGAATACTTGAGTGTGGTGAAGTCTTTTATGAGTACTGCTAGAGCAAACATGGAAGCTAATGGAAAAACTGCAATGTGGTGTCCATGCTATGACTGTAAGAACAAGAAGAAGTTTCTAAATTCAGAATATGTCTACTATCATTTGCTAAGATATGGATTCAAGAAGGAATATTATATATGGAACAAGCATAGCGAAGAAGGAGAAAACAACAGCAAAGTAGATTGGATTGCTAGTAAAGATGAAGGTGGGACCGGTAATATGGATTACATGAGCGACAATGACATTTTAGGAATGGATTAATAATAAGTATACTGATATAGTGGACAATGTTGATCAGATGGTGCGTGATGCGGAGGAACAAGTTGCATATTCTAAAGGAGAGTTTGCCCAATTCCAAAAACTTGTTTGAGACTCAAAAATACTGATCTATCGTCGCTGCAAAGAGAAGCACACGGTCTTATACACTGTCTTGACATTGCTATAAATAAAGGCGACATACGGATGATCCGATGTGAGTTTTAAAGCATTACTGAATTTGCTGAGGGACCTGGTTCTAAAAGAGAATGAGGTGCCTACCACCGTGTACGGTGCTAAGAAGATCGTATGTCCTCTAGGGTTGAACATAGAGAAAATACATGTATGTAGGAATTGTTGTTTTCTGTTTCGTGGAGAGTATGTAGATCTTGACAGATGTCCAACATGTGGGACACATCGATTCAACAATAGAAAAGATGATAATGAATTAGACGATGGGTGCAAGAGAAGGAAAGTTCTAAGGAATGTGATATGATATTTTCCTATAATCCTCCGTCTGAAGCGAATGTTTATAAATGCCAATGAGTTTAAACGACTGAGGTGACACAAAGAGAGTCATAACAATGACTTGATGATACGACACCCAGTAGATTCTGCTCGGTGGAGAACAATTAACGCCACATTTTGATGGTTTGCTAACAATTGCAGGAATATTAGATTTGCCATGAGTACGGATGACATGAACCCCTTTGGTAACATGAGCAGTGTGCACAGCATGTGGCCAGTGTTACTGTCTATATACGACCTTCCACCTTGGCTTTGTAAGAAGTGTAAATATATCATGTTGTCAATCTTGATCTCTGGTCCTAAACAACCTGGCAATGACATCGACGTGTACCTCAGACCCTTGGTGAATGATGTGAAAACTCTATGGCACGTAGGTGTTGAGATTTGAGACGAGTACATCCGGGAGTACTTCCAGCTACACGCCATATTGTTTGTCACAATAAATGATCTACCGGCTCATTGTAACTTGTTTGGACAAAGCAAAAGGAAAGGTGAATCTTGCCCACAGTGCTTAGAGGAAACTTGAGCATGTGGTTGAACCATTCTAACATAACGGTATACATGCGCCATCAACATTTTCTTCCAATGAACACCTATACAGAAGAATGAAGCTGTAGTTTGATGGCACCATAGAGAAAGGAGGACCTCCCAGGCATTTTAGAGGTGCAGAGGTATATGACTAGGTAAAGGGCATAATTGTTGTACTCAGCAAGCGAAAACGTTCTTCCAACAGTTGTGATGGAATATGAAACAAGAAGTTAATTTTGTGGGAGCTTGAATATTGGAAATACCTGGATGCTCACCATTCTATCGATAAAATGCATGTCAAGAAAAACATGTGTGACAGTCTCCTCGGAACAATGCTAAATATGCCAGGCAAAACAAAAGATTATGAGAATGCTAGAGCGGATCTCGAGGAAATGGGTTTATGACCGGAGCTATATTCACAGCAGACAGATAGAGAAAAGTTCTTGCATCACCCTTTCTAGGAAGGAGATGGAGGAGTGTAGGACCGAAACTAGCGACCAGAGGGGGGGTGAATGGGCGCAAAAACAAAAAACACAGCGGAAAAACAAAAATCTTTCAACCTCTTGTATCAAACTTGCGAGTGGTTTCAAGATGCTCAGCACGAGGCTGTATTTAAATATTCACTCATTGCAAGTTGATACACTCTCCTCAAAAAAATACTCTCAGAAATAGATCGTACAAAGAAAACAA
>KE371833.1:1922206-1933499 GCA_000418225.1 Zizania latifolia | reverse complement strand
TCGACCCACGTCCGCGTTGCTCATGTCGTCACGTCGCCGTCTGCGCCGAGTCGCGTCGCGCGCCAGATTTCCATGTCGGCGCCTCGCCCCTGGGCCACGCCCTCACGCTGAAGGTGTGACTCCACCGTACTCCACATGGCGCCAAGCCTCGGCCGATCAAGACCCCTCCGGCGCCGGCTACCAACCTACCCCGACGTCACCATGTCCTCGCGTCGCGCTAAGTTTTCCCGCCGGTTCCCCTTTTTCCCGAAGCTTCCTTTGCCTCTATAAGTACCGCCGCCTCTCTCCCTCACCCCTCACCCGGCCGTCTCCACCGAAACCCTAGCGTCGCCGGGGAAGAGTCGCCCCTCCGCCCTCATCGGTGAGCCTCCGTTTTTCCCTCTTCTCTTTTCGATTCCTCACATTGGTAGCATCCCTAGGTCTTGTACATCATGTTCCATGCCTTTGTGCAACGTTTCGTGCTCCGGAACGCGCCAGCGACGAGGCCCGAGTACCATGGTTCGCGTTCCCCATCGCCAGCCCAAACAAAATCTCCTCTCACGGATCAGGTTCAATAGATGAGTTCCTGCGAACCCTAATCTGGTGAAAAGCGACCTCATTCATCGTCGGAGCTTCGCCGTCGCCCGGTATGCCGACCACAAGTCAATCTATCCCCTTTTTGATTTAGGTGGAACCATGGCTCGAATAGAAAATCCTACCGTAGGATATGTTCATCATGGTGTCATGCATCTACTGTTAAAATTTCATCTCAATCGGAGTTATGTCAGCGAAGTTATGGCTTGGAGAAGTGTCGGCCGTCCATGGCTTTCTTCTACCTCCAGCCGAAGCCATTCTCTGATGTCTGTCACTGACGTGCGGGCCATCGCGTTGTTGCTCGGGCATCCGCGCTTGTCCTGGCGTTGCTGCGCCGTACGGCTACCACCCTCAGGGCCCACACATGGGTGACGTGCACGCCTGGGCCATGCGCCGCGTGCCTGCCCGTGTTTCCGTGCATGCGCAGTCACCGCGTGTAGGTCCCACTTGTCGGCGCCACCTCTCAGCCGCATGCACTGCCGTGCTGGGCCCACGAGCAGCTGTGCCGCGCGTGCCGTACGCGCATGCTCGTGGCCACCGCATCGCTCTCTCGGCTGGGCTTGTAGGCCGATCTGGCCGGCCAGCGCTGTGCTGGTTGGGCCAGGCTGCCCTGCACAGCACGATTTAAAAATTTTCGGAGTATTTCCTGATCAGCCCAATTAAACAATAATTCCTTTCTGTTTTCCAGAATAGATAAAATCTTTGGAAAATTATAGAAAATCTATTTTAACTCCAAATGACCCCGTTCCAGAACCAAAAATTTTCTAAAAATCCCAAGTTTATTTTGACACTATTTAAATTAAGATTTATACGTTTTCTTATTGATTTTCTTTATTTTGTGTTTATCATGACGTAGCCTCCGACGTCGGCGCCGCTCAAGACCATTTAACCGATGACCCCGATTTTGACCCAACCCAAGGCAAGTCTTCCGTTGATCATTCTTGAACCTATGCATTGCTTGTGATGTTTTGAAAACTTATATATGTATGATTAGGTTGCGCATTCACGTACACTAATAGTCTATTGCTTGAGCAATTATGACAACTAAAACCTAGAAACTTGTAAATTAGCCTCCTTATTATTGAATGCTATGTTTAACCTTGTCGCTTTAAGATTTATATTTATATCCATTATATTTACTTAATTCTTTTATTGCTTTTAGCACACTCCTGGAAAAATGGGTGCACTACACATACACACACTTATACTAAAACATGATGACTAGATGTAGATTGGGTGATGGTGTGATTTTGCAAATGTGTTGTGTGAAATATGATTGATTTTATTATAAAGTTGTTAAGGATTGATTCCTTGAGAAATAGCATGAGCACAACTTTGTGCAACCTTGCGGGTACGTGAGAGATGTCCCTGGGCGAGTACTTAATGGGTTTAGGATAGTCCGACTACTGATAGATATGAAATCACTGGGGTGGCTCGAGGTTTCACTTGTAAGTCCCTAATGGGCATGAGTTACAAGGCTACGGCCGGTGGATGAGTTGAGGAGTTAGAAGTAGAGCACCCATGGGATTCCAAGGGAGAAGAAGGAAGCGCAGCTAGCGCGGCTTCCTGATCTTTGATCGAGGATCTGTCTATGTGACAGTGGAGTATCCTAGGTTTGCTTTGGAAAGGCCTTATCCTGAACCTCCCCTACGACATGGGTAGCAGAGTTAGTTCGAGTTGCAAGGGTAAAGTGTGCGCCTTCAGCTAGAGTAAAACCTGTTCGAACAGTCGTGCCCACGCATATGGGCAAGTGTCTTGATGATTTTCCTAGCGTGATGATTTCCCATAGGTAGGCACGCATCTCATATCCAGACTACATCGCATATATGGATTAGCTCTAGGCGGATGATTTCTGGTGGCGACCATACCTAATAGAGGACATCAACAACTATGCACTGCACATGATTTCCACATTGTGCATGCGAGACTTCGAGTACTGATTAACCTCCTGATGTCTTGTGTTCGATGTCTAGGTCGAGGGCTATGCGGTATACCGCATACTTAGGTAGTTTGGAGTGCAACAGGCCTTCCCGTGCCCCGTGGAGGTTCATGTGCATGTAGTCACACCGATGAGTTATGATCAATTCTTCATTCCTTTGTCGTATATATCTTCTAAAAATTAACATCTAAACTACTTTCATATAGGCACACACGGAAGGGAGTCCTTGGACACACACCATGGTAGGTTCGGATGGCGCCATGGGTCTAGCAGTGGAGGAGGCCCTAGAGGACGTACACGACAACGATGAGTACGATCCGTTGACCTACAATGACTACTCTGATGGTATGCCGTGCGCACTAGAGTTCATCTCGTGAGCGTTCCGGACACTCCTCTGCCATGCGTTGCAAACGTCGTAGAGACCTACCCTAGGCACATGCTAGCAGAAGTGCATGCATCGATAAGTGACTAAGATTTGATTCCATTTGTTTTGTACTATTGTATTTCTAATTGTTGTGTTCTTTTTTAGGCGGACTTGGTCTGGCACACACGTTATGAGGTTGACTCCATGCTCCAGTAGTGGAACTTGGGCTATGACATGCGGCATGAGGTGATGCAGGGTTACCTACAGTCGATCATCTAGCGTCTTGATGAGTCCCTTAGGCTGACTTCACCGTGACCACCTCCAGTCGCTGCCCCTCACGCATTTCTGAGACCGCTAGCACCCGACATCATAGGACCCTAGTCGTGGTACCTACTGTATGATCCATCCATAGGTTACTACTCTAGCTACGCAATGGGACCATCGTCTCAGGGAGTACCGTCCATACCTAGTAAGTACCAAACTAATGTATGTAGATTTGTGAACTTTATATTTTCAATCGTTGTAACAACTTGTTGTTTAAAAGTGCCACAGATGTGGTACTACTAGGGAGGGGCAGACCCTGTACAGCCTAGCAGGCGTGGTAGACCCGGCATAGTAGGACTTCCACTAATCTAGAGAATTGCAGGAGTGGAAGACCTAGATGCGTCGGGATGCAACGGAGGTCGAGCCTTCATAGCTATAGGGAGCTTCGCCAGCTACGTAGCCTACCGATGACCAGCTGCCTACTAAGCAGGCTAGGAGGCGGCACTCGCCAAACAGACTCACCCTCTTCGGCTGTCGGCCAAAGCGTGGTGGGGGTAGGAGGGGTGGACAGTAGTTGACGTGGTAGTAGTGCTAGGTCATGTTAGGTCGGACATAACTTATTGTATGACTATTTGATATTATGTGATGCTTGTATTATCGTTGACGTTATTTATATAACTTTGTTATACATTCCATCTACGATTTGTGTTCATCGACTAACATAACACATTCTCTACGTTTTGTTCATCTCAGCCAGATGGCTTTCTCATCTATTAATCTTAGAGGGACTGAACACCTAGATTAAAGGAAAGATCCTTTCACCTGTCTCATCTCTTCGTGGACCGATCGACCATTGTGCCACTGCGGTGACCGGTGCTAGGTTGAAACTGTAAAGAGACATAACATTTGTGGAATGATGTATTTTTTTGCCTCAGTATTGATATAGAGTTGTGGTACTATTCGGACCGAAGAAAATGTTGCTTTATTAAGTGCGTAGATGGAGAACCTCATTTAGACTGTAGATACAGGAATTTAGTGCGGTCAGATCTAACTAAGTAAGAAGTATATTGGATCAAAAGCCAATTCAGATCTGGCTTAGCTCGTGCAACTCTCTGTTTTTTAATAAAACTGCGAGTATAGGCTGTCAATCTTAGAATTACGCGAGGAAATGGTGATGGTTTCTGCTGCTGCGACTGCGATGCTAGGCGAAGGCGAGCTCGAGAATTTGACTGTTCTCTCCTCTAGTGACTAGCAGGAGATGGGACCCACGGTGTCCGTGCAGGGACGAAAGGTAGCAGTAGTAGAAAGCAATGATACGCTCGACTGCACAAGCAAGCCTGCTTGCTCGAGTAAAGTAGTTTCACTACTACTGAAAAAATCTGACAAAAGAAAAAAAGAGAGAAAATTGCAGTAGGAAGGGCAACGAATGATTACTCCCGAGCCTCAGATTATTCAGATTATGAAACTGTAATTGCAATCGTCTGAACAAAAACTGTAACTGAGATTGGTAGTAATTACCAGTACTGTAAATTTGTAAAGATGGGTTAAGTTGCAGCCTTGCAGGGTACGGGTGTTCAAGCCTCTGGCCAGTTCTTGCAGATGCCGAGCATGCACATCCAGGCCTGCAAAGTTAACTCCGGCTCTGAAAAAATTGATGAAGTGTGTAGAGCAGTTCGTGGTACTCCCTACGCTAGTGCGATTTTATTCTTTCCCCCCTGCAAGTCAACAATGTTGGTGAAGTTATAAAGCTGCTGGAAATGCAACCTTACAGGAATACCGAATTAAAAAACTGTAAATACTCCACTCGTTTCACTAATTCGTTCCACTCACTCTGCCAGTCAAGATTATAGCTGAGGCATATAAAAGTTGCTCAGAATGCAGCTGCGTAAATGATTGCCGATCGTGTACAGTATACACAGCTGCAACCTGTAGCGTATTTAGAGAGCTAGTAACAAACCTCCAATATACATGTAGCTGGAGTATAACACAATCCAGTGCATGTACTTGTAGAAGCAGCAGCAGTAGTGGTATCACCCGTATCAGTATTAATTCATGCTCCAGTACTGTGCAATTGTCGAGGTCAAAATTGTTGGTGAAGCTTGTAAATTCGCCTGTGCCTGGCTGTGTGTCTGCGAGTGAAAGTGAATGCAACGCCGGCAGTTTATCCCGCATTAAACGTAAACAAAGAGAAACCCAACGCAACAGTAATATTTGATTATTTATCACTTATAAAATATAGCTTCATTTGTCACTTATAAAATAGCTTCGCTTATTTGACACGTTAATCAATATATATATATATATTTGACACGTTAATCAATATATATAGATTCATATATCTAATTACATTTTTTATTTATATGAGTGATAAATTATCAAATAATTAGCATTTAAGTGATAAATTATCCAATTTTCGGCTTGAACCTTGGATGTATCATCTTCTCCTCCTGTGAAAAAGAAAAACAGTGCCACTGCCAGCCCATCCCATCAGGTGAGTTTCATACTTCCATACTATACCCAAAGAGCGTGAACACATCTTCAACGTGTCAACTTCGTGACACGGCCGGAGAGCATGGACTTGTGGCTTCTCCGCGTCCATGTCAAAGTGGGAGCGGAATTAGATCTCAAAATAGTTCTACCACGGAGGACTCTACTTTAGCATTATACAAGACAATGGGTTCAAGCCTCAGCCCATATGGCTTCGAGGCAAAAAGCTCAAGATCGCCCTCGACGACGGCCAAGAAGCGAGAAAGGTGCTTCAGCGTACGTGACTTAATCAAGGTGTTCATCGTGTACAGGGTGCTCTCGCTAGCCCGATCGTGGGATATTGCCACGAGTCGGCGGCATGCTGGTAATCTTGCCACGTTTTGTCCTGGAGTGATCTGGTGTTGTTCTTGCCTTGAATTAGCACGGGACACGGCGTAACGATGCTGATATCCGAGCAAATGACTGTGTTGTCACGATGCCCTGCTACAGTGTGGTCGTGGCATTGGACAGGAGTCAGGGGTAAAAGAAGCCTTTCGTTGCTACAATGTATGTGCAAGTGAAACCGTCCACTGTCCTACCATCAAAGTAGAAACCTGATGATGAGCCATTCTACAAAGTCACGTTGCTAGTGTATGTCACCGTTGCTTTGAAGTCTGAAGCCTTGCTTTCTCTGAAATTGTTGCTGCCTTGCGCCGCGGGTGCCACTGGCATGATCCCGTACCCTTGCTGGCAGTGCCCATTTCCATCGTATCGTGTTGGACACCATCTTTGGCTGTCATCACTAGCTGTTTTGTCCGCAATGTATCTGAACCCTAATTTTTATACGAATTCAACCAAAGTATGAGTACATTAACAAACAAATTCAGACTGAGTTATGGTTATAAAATAGTTAAAAGGATAATCATGGTTCAAACTGCCCGTATGGCATTGGCGTATCGATCTATCCATATTCCATCCAAGACCCAAGTTCACATTATAAAACCAACCCAATCCCCTAAAAAGGAACAACCACACACCATACATGATACACCACCCAAAAGAAACAAAAAAATCACATTTTTTTATGAGCCCAATATCACTTGTGTTCGAAACCACCTTTCCCCTTCCTCTCCTCTCACACTCTCATCCGTCTCTTGTGTCCACTCTCCGCGCCGGGAGTGTGTGCCTCTTCTCCAGAAACCCAATGCATCTCCGCCTCCTCCCCCTCGCCCTGTTCCTCGTCGGCCTCGCCGCTGGCGCCGGCGCCGGCAAGGCCGATGGTGACGCGGAGGCGCTGCTCGCGGCGAAGGCTACCATGTCCGACCCCACCGGCGCGCTCGCGTCGTGGAGTAACGGGACCACCGGCAGCCACTGCACATGGGCTGGCGTGACGTGCAGCTCCCGCGGGACGGTGGTCGGCCTGGACGTCTCCGGTCTGAACCTCTCCGGCGCGCTCCCGACGGAGCTGTCCCGCCTCCGCGGTCTCCTCCGCCTCTCCGTCGGCGCCAACGCCTTCTCCGGCCCCATCCCGGCGTCGCTCAGCCGCCTCCAGTTCCTCATCCACCTCAACCTCTCCAACAACGCGTTCAATGGCTCCTTCCCGGCGCCCCTCGCGCGCCTCCGCGGCCTCCGGGTGCTCGACCTCTACAACAACAACCTTACCAGCCCGCTTCCCATGGAGGTCGTGCAGATGCCACAGCTCCGGCACCTGCACCTCGGTGGGAACTTCTTCTCGGGGGAGATCCCGCCGGAGTACGGGCGGTGGGGGCGGATGCAGTACCTTGCCGTCTCCGGGAACGAGCTCTCCGGCAAAATCCCGCCGGAGCTGGGGAACCTGACAAGCCTCAGGGAGTTGTACATTGGATACTACAACAGTTATTCCGGTGGGCTCCCGCCGGAGCTGGGGAACCTGATCGAGCTCATCCGGCTCGACGCCGCCAACTGCGGGCTTTCCGGCGAGATACCGCCGGAGCTTGGAAAGCTGCAGAATCTCGATACGCTGTTCTTGCAGGTGAACGGCCTCACCGGCGGCATACCGTCGGAGCTGGGGTATCTCAAGAGCCTTAGTTCTTTGGACTTGTCGAACAATGTCCTCACTGGCGAGATACCGGCGAGCTTCTCGGAGCTCAAGAACCTGACACTACTCAACCTGTTCCGGAACAAGCTGCGTGGTGACATCCCCGATTTCGTCGGCGACCTGCCCAGCCTCGAGGTGCTGCAGCTCTGGGAGAACAACTTCACCGGAGGCATGCCCTGTCGCCTCGGCCGCAATGATCGCCTCCAGCTGCTCGACCTCTCGTCGAACAGGATCACAGGCATGCTGCCACCGGAGCTCTGCGCTGGGGGCAAGCTGCACACACTCATTGCACTTGGCAACTTCTTGTTTGGTGCCATCCCTGACTCCCTTGGCGAATGCAGGTCTTTGAGCCGCATCCGTCTTGGGGAGAACTACTTGAACGGCTCAATTCCGAAGGGTCTCTTTGAGCTGCCGAAGCTGATGCAGGTGGAGCTGCAAGATAACCTCCTCACCGGTAATTTTCCGGCCGTGGCCAGTGTTGCAGCACGTAATCTCGGGGAGATTAGCCTGTCCAACAACCAGCTCACCGGTGCATTGCCAGCATCTATTGGAAGCTTTTCTGGTGTTCAGAAGCTGCTTCTTGATCGGAATTCGTTCTCTGGTATTGTGCCACCTGAGATTGGGCGATTGCAGCAGCTCTCCAAGGCTGACCTTAGCAGCAATGCATTTGAAGGAGGTGTACCACTGGAGATTGGGAAATGCCGGTTGCTCACTTACTTGGACTTGAGCCGGAACAACCTCTCTGGGAAGATACCTCCTGCCATCTCTGGAATGCGGATACTCAACTATCTTAACCTGTCCCGGAACCATCTTGATGGAGAGATACCTCCGTCCATTGCAACAATGCAGAGCTTGACAGCAGTTGACTTCTCATATAACAACTTATCTGGGCTTGTGCCAGGGACTGGCCAATTCAGCTACTTCAATGCAACATCTTTCATTGGTAATACAGGCTTGTGTGGACCATACCTCGGACCATGCCACCCTGGCATTGCTGGCACTGACCGCAGTGGCCATGGCCGAAACGGGCTATCCAATGGTGTCAAACTGCTCATTGTCCTTGGCCTGTTGGCCTGCTCCATTGCATTTGCTGTTGGGGCAATTCTGAAGGCCTGTTCATTGAAGAAAGCCAGTGAGGCACGTGTGTGGAAACTCACAGCATTCCAGCGCCTCGACTTCACCTGTGATGATGTGCTTGATTGCTTGAAGGAAGAAAACATTATTGGTAAAGGTGGTGCTGGGATTGTGTACAAGGGGGCAATGCCGAATGGAGAGCATGTTGCTGTGAAGCGTCTCCCAGCTATGAGCCGTGGCTCTTCACATGATCATGGATTTTCGGCAGAGATACAAACACTTGGGAGAATTAGGCACCGTCATATTGTGCGCCTGCTAGGCTTCTGCTCAAACAATGAGACTAATCTTCTGGTTTATGAGTACATGCCCAATGGCAGCCTGGGGGAGCTACTCCATGGCAAGAAAGGTGGTCACCTCCACTGGGACACCCGGTACAAGATTGCCATTGAGGCTGCAAAGGGGCTCTGCTACCTTCACCACGATTGCTCCCCATTGATACTTCATCGTGATGTCAAGTCAAACAATATCCTTCTTGACTCAGACTTTGAAGCTCATGTGGCCGACTTTGGCCTTGCAAAGTTCTTGCAGGACTCTGGTGCATCTGAATGCATGTCTGCAATTGCCGGCTCATATGGCTACATTGCTCCAGGTAAAACATCATTTTCCTTGGTATTTCAATTCATTCTGACTTCTCTGCAGCTGCTGTTAATGGCTAGAACTTATATACTGATTTATAACTAACAAGCATACAATTGTTCCAGTAAATTGTTAAGATAAAACAATGAATCAACAGTAGTTATATTTAGTTGCAAAATAATCTTTCCTTATTTTTCTCAATACAATTAGCAAGTGGGCTAGAAACTTGGCGCGATTCTTGAGTTGCTGTTTTTAGTTCATAGTGCTGTTTGATGCATAGTAGTTGTCTGAGTAAGCTTAGCTCTTTGGTATATCTAAGCATTTTCATCAGTCCTCGATCTAGCTCTTAATGGATTGTCTTGCTTAATAATCTGAAATGTTATTGTTTGATTCAAATGGACTGAACCTTGTTGGATTATCTTTTGTGGATATCCAGAATATGCATACACCTTGAAGGTCGATGAGAAGAGTGATGTCTACAGCTTTGGTGTTGTGCTTCTTGAGCTGGTTACTGGACGGAAGCCTGTTGGAGAGTTTGGAGATGGTGTTGACATTGTCCAGTGGGTGAGAATGATGACTGACTCAAACAACGAGCAAGTGATGAAGGTCCTGGACCCAAGGCTCTCAACAGTTCCACTGCGTGATGTTATGCACGCCTTCTATGTCGCTTTGCTCTGCATCGAGGAGCAGAGTGTGCAGCGTCCGACAATGCGGGAGGTTGTACAGATCCTCAGTGAGCTTCCAAATCCAGCTCCCAGCCAAGGAGAAGAGTTCTCACACGTCGTCGATGGTTCTGCATTCAATCCTCCAACTCCAGCTCCCTCTGGGTCTGCTGAAGCACCAACTGGTGATGCGAAAGATCAACAACAGCAACAAACAGGAGCAGAATCATCTCCACCTCCTGATCTCATCAGCATATGAGTAATCAAATCTAAAGTTGTCATCAACCTTTTGTTGCCAAGTTTGCAAGCTTCACTCTTGTGAACTTATTTAGGTTGTGGTAAATTAGGTGTCTTGTGTTGTACATATTCAAATTTGGTGGGTGTCCAGCTACCAGTTTGTTGCGTTTCCTTTGCTGCTGTAATGTAGGATTCTGTAGTGAGTTTCAGGTACTATAGCCTTTTATCCCCCATCTCCAATGTAGGCAATTCAGCATCAAAATCTGAGCTTTATTGTGGAGCCAAGTTTCCTTTAAAGCACTTCCTGGTCCTGTATAAACAGTTAAAGTTGGCTCCTTTAAATTCAGACACCCATACTACGTTGCCATCAGAGAAAAGCACCTTCGCAAAGTGAGCAGCTATGCACTTGATCAAAGTCAAGGTATCCTGCTCCTTTTATTCTTATGGGATGAATCAATCAAAGATTCAGAGTGGTGCTTCCTTTGTTTTGTTGTCAAAGAAGGCTATCCCACGTTTGTGATGTGTAGAAAGCTGGTACAAGAATGCTTAACAAATGCTTGCCCTTTGTTGCTGCTTTGAATAACGTCAAATGCATTAGTGCAGCATCAGATTGTGTGGGGTCAGTATTAGAATTGTTAGTTCGAAGGCAGAGAATATGCTGCTTACCAGAGCTGAACTTTGCGAGAATTTCATGCCTTCCAATGTCCAATACTTCTGTCAGATCCTGTTTAGAACAAAGAGTTGTCACTGGATTAGCGAAAAATAAGGTTCAATTCTTACAAGAAATTTTGTTCAAATTCCAAAAGAGGAAATACCAAAGAACTCATGGATGATTGGCAAGTTGAAGCGACTAACTGCTGTTTGTGCTCCCCTACTGCAATCATGCGGCATCAGTGCTTAACCTCTTTTTACATGGACGTCCAAAAACCTTTTCTTCTTTGAATATTAGGTCGTTTTGTTCCCACAAAGAAACTATTTTTCATGTGAAAATCCCATAAAAT
>KE371833.1:1896238-1921965 GCA_000418225.1 Zizania latifolia | reverse complement strand
GCAAAAGGACCATAAGAGGGAGAGTGCGATGGATTCAGACGTCAATTGCTGCCGCGTTTTATCGTCCCAGTTCGATGCGTCCAACAGAAAGGTCACATCGGCAACGGGACGAAACAAGTGTGCACCGTCATCGCGACCACACAGTTGCAGCGCCATGTATGTATTCGGTATTCCCATTCACAGATTCCTCCAATCATCACTCCAATTACCATATATTTTGATCTACTCGCTGTTCAAGCATGTAAATTCTATTTTTCTGCACAAGAGCTTATCTTCTCTCATCAGCTAGTATTACAGAAGGTGTTCCTGTTTGTTTCTGCAAACAAAAGTAAGAGATTGACAGCCATAAGCTAAGGTTGCTTCATCATGGTAAAGAGAAAAAAACAACGAACAAAAAGGTTCCCAAGAGTTTGGTCTCCTGTGGAGCAAGCAGCCCTGCTGCAATTACTGAAATCATGCAATGCAACACTTCTCCAACTAGAGCTTCTGGGTTGTGGCTGGTCAGATATGAGCACCATGGCAACAACACTGACCGACCAACCTGCCCTCTCTCTTACTGTTCACCACACCACTAGCGTTTACCAGTCACAGTGGCTACAGTAACACACCCCACTATTTACTCCCTCTGGTTTATTGCTGGGAGCGGGAGGTTGGTCTCCAAGAAAAGCAGTACGAGTTCCAGTTCCAGCTTGTGTTGTACATATATGCAGAGTGCAGGCATGACCCCCTAGTATTAGTACTAGCAAACATCACCTCAAGATTCCTCTCATCTGGATCCATGTTGCAGCATTTTGGACAAGATCATGCAAACATAGGACTGGCTATCCCTCTATAGCCCATGTGCTAATAATCCGTCCATTTGTACTGTTTCAGCAGACAAAGTACACTGTTAGATTCTGAACTAAGGGAGGCCACTCCAAATGATACTGTGCTAATGTGTGTCCTGGACAGAGCAAATGGCAGTGATCAACCCCATAATATGAAGCAGAAGCAAGCCTGTATTTGGGTGGTCCATGTGATGGGTGCAGAGAGAAGACGACGTCTTTGGCAGTGGCCTCACTGCTCACATGGTAGGGGACTCCGAGCCATTCTTTTCTCTGTAGAAGATGTGCACTTGGCCAAAACAAGGGCCTACATTGGCACAGCTCTGGAGAATAGTGTCAGTACATGCAGAAGGGACCATTGCTTTGCTCCGAGCCTCTGATCAATCACGCTCGCGCATGTCGGGTATTCTTTCTTTTTCCTTTTTGTTTCTAGACTCTTTCAGTCTCTCTCTTCTGTTATGCAATGCAGATAGGTTGGATTGGAATAGAGAAACAAGTTATGTTTGTATTGTGTTGATTGCTATGAAAATAAGAAATTTTACGGTGCTTGAGAAGGTAACAGGAGATACCGTATTTTATAATGTTAATTTTAGTACCTCAAGTGTAAGAAAGTGTTAAAATTAACACTAAAAATTATGATACTTTTTAAGGACTATAAAATCACTCTATGAAAATACTTGCTTATCTGCATTCACCACAAACCCTAGAAATTTCTTGGATTCAGATCTCAATGTGACAACTAAAAAGCGCAGCACCAAAAGGACAGGGAAGAAGGCAAAAAACAAAAAAATCCAGCAAAAAACATTATAGAAATTACAAATGGAAGAGCTTAATTACATGGGTCCTAGAGTAAAAATTTCGAACCTTAGGCTTTATTTGGGAGCCTAGAATCCTAACCCATTCCACGTGGATGTGTCGTAATTTTAGGTTTCCAAATTAGGCCTAAGTCTATGAGATCATATGTATTATCGTTAATGTGTGATGAACACATTGGTTTAATGTTGATATGTGTGTTATTTGGTTATTTGATGTTTGATGGCAAAGTGTCTTGGTTTGAGTGGTCGGACTACAGAGGTCGAGCACTCTGGTCGAGAGATCAGGCAATCTGGTTGGGCACTCTGGTTGGGAGGTTGGGCACTCAACACTCAGGCACTCGGCACTCGGCACTCGGGCACCTAGCACTCGACACTTGGGCACCAAGCATTCGGGCACCGAGCACTCGATACTCTGGCACTCCGCACTCAAAATTCAGCACTCAGGATTTAGTTTGGATCACTCAGAATTTTGATGTTCGAGTTGAATCATATGCTTAAAAATATATATTCAATAAATATACTATGTTTATGCTTGATTGAGTTAAGTTGAAAAGAACTTATGCTCAGAAAAGAGGTTTCTTGGTTTGTTCATGTGCAGGCGTTGCTTGAGGACGAGACGTGGTCGATGATGGGATTAGAGCTAGGCTCGAGGAGGAGCTGACGTTTAGAACGACCCAAGAAGTTATGCAAGATGCTTGGGCTAGAGAATACTGCACGTAAAGATGAGGTTTATATATGACGTACGCATGATGTGTGCGAATATGGAAAAAGAGAAAAATCTGAAAGAAGTTAGTATTTGACATTGAGTTAGAGATAAGGATTTCTAGGTGAATTAGGATTCTAGAGGTTGTTATTTTCGTGGCTCATGGTGGTAGTCACGGCCCACATGAGAGGTATATAAGGCTGTGTTTGGTTCAGCCTTTTCAACCAGCTTCCTGGCCAGGAAGCTGGAAGCTGAACCAAGCAGGTCCCAGAGCCAATCAGTTTTTTCAAAAGCAGTAGCTTTTTTGTAGTACAAACTAAAAGCTGGGGGACCCCACCTTTCACAGCTTCTCAGTTCAACTTTAAACGAAAACTATCCACCGTACCATTATAACATACTAGTTCATGTAAATTTTGAAAAGGAAAAATTTTAGTAAAATGTATCATTTTAGTGTAATTCAAAAATGTATAATTTTAGTATAAACATTATAAAATTTCATAATTACAATGATTTACATGCAAAATTGCATATTAATAATATAATCAAACATCAGGAGCTATCAAAACATAAATCCATAGCTATTGCAACCAAATAGCTTCTTAGCTTTTCCACAGCTCAGAGCTTATAATAGCTTTTCAATAGCTTACAGCTCACAGCAGCTTTTTCAGAATCTACATCTTAACCAAATACACCCTAAATAGACTAGAGGGAAGAGCAAATGGTTAATTGTTTCGGTGCTACTGTTATTCTTTAAGTTTCGCGCCTTGCCATTACAATTCAGCTATTTGTCGATATGCCATTACTATTCTTTAGTACTCATCGACATGCCATTTTGTACAGCCTAAGCGCATATGGGCCCACCTGTAGTTACAAATTTTTTTGTATTGCCCATTGCACTCCTGTGTCAATACCTCTGTCTTCCTCTCTCCACGCATTCATGTCGTTTCGCTTTTTGGCGAGTCCACTGGCGGAAGTGTTAGCTTTTGGTGGTGGAGGTTTCGCCATCATCTACACCCTCATCGAGGAGCTAGCCAAGATGTAGGATGGGTGCCTGCTGCGTTGTGCTCGCAGGCACACAAGAGAGCAGGGCTGAGGGACAATGGCATGACAGCGGTGTCCATGACCGCGCCTACGCCATCGGTGTCTAGCGGTTGGCAGAGTGAGCCATCCTTTGACACAGTATTGAGCGCATCACGCAGCTGCTGAGGCCAAGGGTGAGGCCGTAGCGTGCCTTGAGGCAGTGGTCACGGAGAAAGACCGCACCTTGGAGCTCTTCTGCTCGAAGGAGGTCGAGGCGGCTACAGTCTCTGTGAAACTTGATCAATCGGAGGCCATGGTTGTCGACAGGTAGATCAAGAACTCACAGCTGCTTGCAGAAAGGGGTGAGCTGGAGGAGTAGTTGGAGGAGACGAAGGCCTCGGTGATGCAAATATGCCCAAGAGAATTCTGGGGGAACCGGAAGTTCTGGCCTAAGGCCGGAAGTTCTAGGTTCTGGAGCAACCGGAAGTTCCGATGGGATCGAAAGTTCTGGGTCAGCCCCAGTTTCGGTTTCTAGAGGAACTAGAAGTTTTGGTTGGACCGAAAGTTTTGGGCCTGCCTGAGAGATGTATTCTAGACGAACCAAAAGTTCCAGGTGGAATCAGAACTTTCGGGTCGAAATAAATTCGATACAGAATATTATTTTTGGAAGTTTTGGTTGGATCAGATGTTCCGGGTCTGAATGTTCTGGTTGGATCGAAAGGTCCAGACAGAAATAAATTCATACAAAAGATTATTTTTGAAAGTTCCGGGCCTAGACTAGATTTTTTGGGCCAGACGAATAGATTAGATCTGTTGAGCTTTAATACTGATTAAAGGCCCATGAGAGGGCACTATATAAGGAGAGGGGGGGCTAAGACGAAAAGGCTGTTATTGCTGTTGCCCCTACCATAACCCTAGCCGCCACCTCTCCTGGCTACACCGGTTGTGGCCGTGTCTCTCCTAATCTTCCACGTGGTACTAGCATATCGGTGTGAGGTGATCCTGTGGAGGCACCGCTGCTACTGCGGTGCTGATCTTCTCGTGAAGATCGCAAGGATACATCGACTTCGCCACCGACGATTGGACAGAGCCGGGCGGAGTTGATTGAGGACGCGCTTCTCCAACTCTTCTTCCGCTGCACTAGCGCATCTCGCGTTAGAGGTAACGATCCATGATCCCATTACTCGCATAGTTTCTGGGTTGAACGGGGTAGAAAAAGTTTTGTTTTGTGCTAGCGTAGCCTACCCTTTCTCAAACAGTGGTATCAGAGCCTACGTGCATAGTGTTCGATCTAGATCTTGCACATATATATGATATGTGGTGAAAATAGATTAGATCTATTGTTCTTGCGTTAGATTTTTGGAAGTTCCGGTCTCCAGCCGAAACTTTCGGGCTAAAATAAACCCGATACAGAATGTTATTTTCAGAAGTTCCGGTTGGACCGGAAGTTCTGAGCAGAAATAAATTCCGTACAGAAGATTATTTTTGGAAGTTTCGGGCATTGAGCCAGAAGTTTCGGGCCAAAATAAATTCGATACAGAAGGGTGATTTCGGAAGTTTCGGGCCTTAAGCCGAAAGTTTCGGATCCACTTTTAGTCACACATAGATTCGACGCTTAACTCGTTTTTTGCAGGGAATGTTGTGACTGGTATGGCCTTGTGATGTATGTGATGCATGTATATAATTTTCATGGCCTACGTGTCATGATTAATTATAGCCCAATGCTGTTCTATTGTTGTACGACCTTCGTGTCGACATGTGATGCTTCTTCTCATGTAATTTGTATAGTGCTATTAGATATAATAGATTGATACAAGATCATGGAGGCTTAAAGTGTGATGACCCGAAGGATAGGAACCATAGAGATGGAGATCACCATATGAGAAGAGCCATACTATGTCACAGTTAATATGATTGCCTGTGATATTTACTTTTGTTCCTGTCAAACTATTCTTTCATGTTCTGTGTGCGGTAGGCATCGTTATCATGTTAGAATAGTTTTCCTTAGAAAATTAAGAGTCATTGATGCCCTTTCTAATAGCTGCACCTACAAAGATTTTGATCATTGTATGGTAGGTCTGCCAAAGCAAAGTGCCATCTTTTATCTTAACTAGTTAGGGTGGATGTCGGATATCCACAAGCATAGTATTGGTTTACTTAACAAAGCTGTCAAAATGGTTTTAGGCTTTGGGGCATGGAGTTGGGCATCGAGGCATTGGATGCCACCCCAACGAACAAGAGTCACATAGGGATGTGATTAGCAAAGGGTTGCTTACCTATGTCACTAATTTTCTAGCAGTGATGCCAAAGCTCACTAGAAGTTAGTTGAATATGGATCTTGTTCCACTACATATCGTAAGAGGGAAAACGATTGTATATCATGTAGTGGAGCATCTTTTATTTGATAGAAGATTCACATAGCATAGTGCTGAAACTTGTATTTTTATTATAGATCATGGCACCTACTGCTAGTAACACTTTTAGTTTTAATTTGTGATCAATTATTAAAAATGAAAAGCTTTCTAGAACAAACATTATTGATTGGCATAGAAACTTAAGAATTGTTCTCAAACAAGAGAAAAAAGAATATATTCTAGAGGAGCCCCATCCTGATGAACCAGCTGATAATGCATCTGCCGTGGATCGGAGGGCTTATGAGAAGCACGCCAACGATTCAATTGATATCTGCTGTCTCATGCTTGCTTGTATGTCCTCTGAGCTTCAGAAGCAATATGAGAACAGGGATGCCTACGATATGATCGTGAGACTAAAAGGCATGTTTGATAACCAAGCGCGGGCCAAGAGGTACAACACCTCAAAGTCCTTATTTGCGTGTAGGTTGACAGAAGGCAGTCTAGTCAGTCCTCATGTGATCAAGATGATTGGTTACATAGAGAGCCTAAAAAAACTTAGTTTTCCCCTTGGCCAAGAGTTGGCTACGGATGTGATTCTCCAGTCGCTCCCTACGAACTTCGAGCCATTCATCTTGAACTTTCATATGAACAACATGGTGAAAAGCATGGTTGAATTACATGGGATGCTAAAGACTGCTGAGGAAAGCATTAAGAAAAGCTCTAGTCATGTAATGATGGTTCAGAAGGATAGCAAGAAGAGAAAACGCAAGGGCAAGGCTAAAGCTTCAGATGAGATCTCCAGCTCTAAGCCTAAACCTATTGGAAAGTCCAAGGTTGGCCCTGCTACTTCTGATACTTGCCACCACTGCCATAAGATTGGTCATTGGCGGAGGAATTGCAAGTTGTATTTGGAAGAACTCAAGAAGAAAAAAGAAAGTAAGACTTCCACTTCAAGTATAAATATTATTGAAATTAATCTTGCTACTCGTCCAAGTGATTCATGGGTATTTGATATCGGATCAATGATTCATACTTGCAAATCGTTGCAAGGACTGAATAGGACACGGAAGTGTGCAAGAGGCGAATTGGATGTGCGCATCGGCAATGGTGCAAGAGTTGCTGCGTTGGCCGTTGGTGTTTATTCTTTGTCGCTACCCTTAGGATTAGTTTTAGAATTGAATAATTATTATTACATTTCTACCTTAGGCAGAAACATTATCTCTTCTTTATGTTTAGAGCAAGATGGTTATGAATTCATAATAAAGAACAAGTGTTGTTCGATATTTTTGAATGGTATGCTCTATGGTACTTGTCCATTGATGAATGGATTATATATTCTGAATCTTGAGGATATAAATGTTTATAACATTAATACGAAGAAGCCACGGCTTAATGATTTGAATCCCACTTATGTTTGGCATTGTCATCTAGGTCATATAAATGAGAAGCGTATGCAGAAGCTCCATAAAGATGATCTTCTGGAGTCATTTGATTTTGAATCATTTGATACATGTGAGTCTTGTTTACTTGGCAAAATGACTAAGACGTCTTTCACTGGTCAAAGTGAGAGGGCAAATGAATTATTAGCCCTTGTACATACAGATATATGTGGACCAATGAGTTCTACAGGCAGAGGTGGTTTTCAGTACTTCATCACTTTTGCCGACGATTTTAGTAGATTTGGTTACATCTACTTAATGAGGCATAAGTCAAAATCCTTTGAAAAGTTCAAGGAGTTCTAGAATAAGGTACAAAATTATATAGGCAAGACAATTAAATTTCTATGATCGGATCATGGAGGTGAATATTTGAGTTATGAGTTTATTGATCATCTAAAGCAGTGTGGAATTGTTCCATAGCTGACTCCACCAAGCACGCCTCAATGGAATGGGGTGTCCGAGCGGAGGAACCAAAATTTGTTAGACATGGTTCGATTAATGATGAGTCAATCTGATCTTCTATTGTCCTTCTGGAGATACGCTCTTGAAACTGCTGCTTTCACCTTAAACAGGGTTTCATCTAAAACTGTAGAGAGAACGTCATATGAGATATGGACTGGGAAGCGTTCCGGGTTGTCTTTTCTAAAGATATGGGGTTGTGAGGCCTATGTAAAACATTTGACGTCTGATAAGCTCACTCTCAAATCTGATAAATGCTTCTTTGTGGGGTATCCTAGAGAAATCAAAGGATATGACTTCTATAACTGAGAAGAAGGCAATGTGTTTGTTGCCCGGAATGGTGTTTTTCTTGAGAAAGAGTTTATCTCGAAAGGAATTAGTGGGAGCACGGTGCGACTCGAAGAGATTCGGGAACCACTCGAAAGTGTTTCAGCTCCTATTGAACCACAACTCGATATGCAAGATGTTGCAGAACCTGTTGTCGAGACACCAGCCCCACGTCGGTCGGAAAGGGTTAGTCATGCACCCGAGCGGTTTGTGTTTCTAACCACAGGGCAGCACGACATATTATTATTGGATAATTATGAACCTAAGACCTAATCGAAAGCGGTGATGGGACCAGACTCTAAGAAATGGCTTGGAGCCATAAGATCCGAGTTAGAATCCATGCGAGAGAATCAAGTTTGGAACTTGGTCGATCCACTTGATGGTGTCAAAACTATCGAGTGCAAATGGATATTTTTAAAAAAGATCGACATTGATGGAAATGTTCATATCTATAAGGCACGATTGGTGGCAAAATGTTTCAGGCAAATTCAAGGTGTTGATTATGATGAAATATTTTCGCTCGTCGTAATGCTAAACTCTATCCGGATCATTTGCAACCTAAACGAGGATGTGTACATGACATAGCCTGAAGGTTTTGTCGATCCGAAAAATGCTGGGAAAATTTGCAAGCTTCAAAAGTCTATTTATGGGCTAAAGCAAGCTTCTCGGAGTTAGAATCTTCGTTTTGATGAAGTGAATAAAGGGTTTGGTTTCATCAAGAATGAAGAAGAGCCTTGTGTTTACAAAAAGGCTAGTAGGAGCGTACTTGTATTTCTGGTCTTATATGTAGATGACATATTGTTGATCGGAAATGATATTCCAATGCTCGATGCTGTTAAATCTTCGTTACGAAAAAATTTCTCAATGAAAGATCTTAGAGATGCAGTATACATATTGGACATAAAGATCTATAGAGATAGATCGAGAAAGCTAATTAGATTAAGCTAAAGCACGTATATTGACAAGGTATTGAAACTGTTCAATATGCAGGATTCTAAGAAATATTTCTTGCCAATGTCACATGGTATTACTCTCAGGAAGAGTCAGTGTCCTTCGACACCTGATGAGCTAGAGAAGATGAGTGTGATCCCGTATGCTTCCGATTACTTTGATTCAATTGTTATTTTGGATCAACTTCTGTTTTGTATATTAGTTCAAATCATTGGATGACATATTGGCTTGTACACACTTGTAGTTATTTGGAGATTAAACTTAGTTTTGTGCAGTACAATTAATAATTTAGACTAAATTTGAAATAGTAGTCTTTTGGCTTGGTCTATTCAGATGCACTTTAAATGTACTTAGTAATTTCTACCAATTTTGAAATAGTAGTCTTTTGTCTTGGTCCATTCAGATGTACTTTAAATGTATCAACTTAAAGTAGTTCAATAATATACTGAATACCATAGTTTTACATTTGGAATGCAGTTGCAGATCAGTTGATTACCATCATGATTCTCATTCTGTTGTTTCCTCTAGGTCTCATTGAATCCATATATGTTTCCCACAAAGATGAGTACACAGAATTTGAACAGGCATCACTCAGACAGCTATATCAATCAAAGGTTCTACTTTTGCTCCTATAGAATATCAAAATTTCAATGTGATAATTTCAAGTGCCATAGTTTTCAAAATAAATTGAACTGCTCTGCAGTTGGCTGGATTGAGAGCTAAGGCCAAACAACAATCTGATTCAACTGGCACAATTGGACGTTCAAAAGGAGCATCTTTGACTGCATCACCACAGCAACAGATATCAGTTACTGTAGTGACTGAATTTGTTCGCTGGAATGAGGAAGCAATATCCAGACGCACACTGTTATTTTCTCAGGTTGAACTGATTTTTCATCCCATTTGTTACTTGTGTTCATCTGTTAAAAGATTCCTCGTGCGTGATTGTTTTGTTTGGAGCTTCCTGTACTGATTTTCACTGCATTACTGGGTATAGGATTTCTTTATTGAATATGGTGTGCAAAATAGATGTCACCAGTATGAACAAACACTATTTTGAAATTAAGAAGGTCCTCCATTATTATTGCCTATTGGCAAGGCTAGATTTCTTTCAAAATATGAAAAGTTTGACCATTACCCTATTACATTTTCTTCGTACGACTAATTTCAATTTTTATTTTTTGCAGCCTGCTACTGTTGCAGCTAATGTAAGATCCATATTTGCATGCTTACTCGATCAAGTAAGTGAAGAACTACATGCCGTATAATAATTTCATGGTGTACATTCTTTTTTCTACTATAACTATACTTTGAATGTACACGGCATACTACAGTCGAAATTTCTTTACATGTATCTATAATTCTTGCATGTTATAGATACAATTATACTTGCTGGATTGCCAGTGTTATTGTGTATTGTGTATTGTGATATAAGAAAACACTGGACATGTTTTACATATGGTGACATCAAATGTTTGATATAACACCTTATTATTCTTGCATTGGTAAATCACATTTGGCACTATATAACATTGAAAGTTGCCCTCATGAATTCAACCAAAAAAATAACATCAGTGAGTATTGATCATCTTTTTCTATTCAACATAGACGTGTAGCTAAACCTGATGATATAAGCACATGTTACTATTATTCAGATTTTAGAACCATAATGTAGTTCCAACTGCACAGAGCTATGTTGATACTAATACTCAAAATCATCATGTAGTTCCATGTAGACACTTGCATTTGGTGCAGAGAATTTGTTGCAACATCAGAGCTGTTGTGAATAAAAAAGGGAGCTAAATTAGTTGTTACAAACATACATAACAAGCTGATATAAAAGTTAGCATAAATTTGAGCAATACCGTGATAGGATAGGTGCATATTGTACTGCATATGCAGCCAGTCTTGGATCAGATGAAGATGAGCATCGATGTTCAGAGGTATGTATAATGAGAGCTTGTTGCTATTTTTAAGTACCATAGCTCTATACATTGATCTGTTGTCAAATACCAACTCTCCAAAAGTGATATCATTACACTATTCACATGCTACTCCCCCAATTGTTAATATAATAACTATACAGATTCTTTGACAAGTCATATCATCACAATTGCCTCTGCAGTCTACAGTGTAAAGTCTGTACATGCATAAAAAAGCCTAGAAAGGTGTCCTGCATTGACTCTCTCCCTCACTTTCCTCTTCTTTAGGATAGAGCTTATCTTCCACCGGTGAATCTTCCTTCCCCTATGTATAGAATGCAGAAAAACACACACACACACACACACACACACTCTCTCTCTCTCTCTCTACATTCATATAAATTGCATGGGTGATTTGATAGAAGATGAGTAGCATGTTCAGTTTGATAGCTCCTTTCCCTTTCTCTGCACAAATTGCATAAGGTGAGAAGTGGACAACAGGCTAGGGTTGCAGACCTCCTCCCCGCTCTCTTTCTAGTTCCATGAGAGGAGCAATCTAGCTTATGATTGATTCAACAATACAAGTTTAGACTGTTCAGTTGCTAAGGTCCTAGACCTCTCCTATGAAGGGGACAGGGATCTTGGCAGGTGGATTTCAAAAATTGGTGTGCTTAGAGTTACAGCTATATACAAGCACTCTCTAGCTCTAGGAAACCATTCTTATCAGGTTTGTCTACTCCTCAGCCAAGGTAAAACTAAACCATCTTCAAGATTTGCAGATTTCACATGGACATTTGTGTGAGTGGTGACTAGATTTATATATCTGTTTTGCATGCTCCTGGTTGATTTAGTTCCTCGTGGCCTGCTAGGATTTGCTTGTATATGGTTATGAAACTACTTTTATGGATTTGCCATGGTTAGTGTTGCAGAATACTCCTTTACATATAGTGCCTTTGCTGGGTGTTGTTTTTAATAATAGTGAAAAGTGGTGGTTACATGCCTACATCCTACACACTGTAGTCATCCCTTCACATAAGAATTTTAGCTGTCTGGTCTTGGCCTACCATCCTTCTGCCAAGGGCTTAAGGCGATAGCTATGATTGTACATATGTTTAGTTATCATTGGAACTAAAGGTTTTAGTGTCAAATGCTTTGGTTAGTAAACATTATATTAATGGATGCATCTAGCTTTGAGAATGTTTTAAATATCAAACAGTATAGTTGCTTGTATGCTGATTTTTTTGGGGGTGGGTTTAGGATCAGGCCCTTGAAGCGTCTTAGAGTTGAAGCTCCATGTGTTCTAACCTTTAGTGATTTTCATCCTTCAACAAGATGGAGCATAGGTGTTCGGGTATATCATAAGTATCATGTTGAGACATTTGCTCCTGGTTGGAAGAGGCTAACCTTGGTTTTGTTGGATGAGCAGGTAATGTTCACGCATGTATTCTTAGCTATGCTTAGTTACATTCTGTTGATTTTTAATGGAGTCTAACTTTATGTACTGTCAATATGGCAAAAAAATGGTAGCTACTGTTTACGATGATCAAGTGGATCGTTTAGATCCCCTACTTCAAGAGGGTTGTGCGTATTACATGACAAGGATGTCCGTAGAGCCTGTTAGAAGAATTGAGCATAAGTGGCTTGCAGAGCATGTTTATGGGTGTGCTTTCACACGTGTCACTACTGTGAGTGAGATACCAAACATGAGTGAGAAGACATTGCCGCTTTTTCTGCCACTCATGCCGCTTAGTGAAGTTTTTGAATACACTTATCATAATGATATTTATATTGGTACGTCTTTCAGTTATCCACCTAAGTAATGTAATATTGTTCATGTCAAATCAATGTTTTACTAACATATTTTTCACATGTTAGATGTTATTGGAATGGTCATATTTGTAAGCACGGCAGGCTTTGTGCTAGGCTGGTACAATAGGAAAATACCTATTAGAAATGTTCTTATAATTGATGGCAGGTATGCATGTTGTTGTAGTATTTTCTTAATTTTATGGTTGCAAGTCTGAATTATTTGTATTATTATACTGGTTTCTAGATATCATTATAGTACATGCCCCTTCTAAGTTTGCTCCTTTGCCACTTAGAACATTAGGATCTGCTGATGTATTTGGCTGTTTTTCATCTAAGTTTTTCATCTAAGGAGGGTTGCTTGTATAATTAATCTATAAATACTAATGGCTTTCCCTGTATAATTGAACTATACATGCTAATGGCCTTATAGAATTTCCCTTCCTTTCATGACTTATCTACTTAGAATATATAATCATGTTTTGTGATTACATTTTCAATCAGATGCAATACCAACTCAGTTTTTTGTATAATAATAATGATAATATATGAATCATGAAATGATTTTTTTCTTGAGTCTTGTAGATATTTTGTAAAGTAGAATAACCTACTAAGTTCATATTTGTGTGGACAATGGAAACTCAACCCCTTTATATTTGTGTAGCTTCAAACCTGTAAAGTTAGTCGTTAAGGACAAAGTAGTTACTAGCCATTTGACTAAATGGATGAGATGCTCTGAAGACCGAACTATCATTGTGGCAACTATGCTTCGAGCAAGGCGTGAACAAGGTGAGTTGATGTGTGGTCGTTTTTCATTTTGTGTTGATCTACTCTATGTACATGTGACTTTTATACTTCTTATTTACTGTTTAGATCATAGCCTGCACACTACATGCTTTAGTAGGATGCACTTTGAGCCTAATGTTGCAGTTGCACGTGATCTGAGACAAAGGTAAATTTATTTTTCATGATAATTATTTTGTTAATTAGTTTTAGCTACATGGTTAATATTTATGGATTCTTTTGTAGGCTCAACAACAAGCTTACTGGAAATACTTCTCCATGACACTAAAGGGGAAGTAAATGCAAATCTTTTGGCTAAGAGACCTCTAGCTATATAATTGCTAGAAGTGCAAGACTCAATTTGGTGGGAGTAGATATGGTTATTTTGACCTGAAGGAAGTTGATGTGGTTCTTTTGGTTTGCATACTTATAGCTAGAACTCTTGCTACAAGTAGATGCAAATGTTGTGGCTAAGATACTTCAAGCTAGCATGCTTTCTAGATGATTGTGCTTCATTGTATAATTTGATGCACATTGGATATATGGTCATGCCATTCTATCTAATTTTAGTGGTAGTATTTATAGTATCATAAAACTTTATTATGTATCTGTGCAATGTAGTTATAATCCTTATTGAACATTATCCTTTGAAGTGAAAGCCTTCAACTGCATGTGGATTGATAAGTAGGCCATAGTGCGTTGTTTTGATAGACATATTTTAGATTATTTTCTTGCTCCCTACCATTTTCTCCATCAATCCACAGACAACGGTAAGCACTTTCCTGCCTATTCATTTCCCACGCATTATATATTGTTTGATGAAAGCACGAGGAACATCTAGGCTGCGAAGCAGATAGGAATGCATAATGTCCTGGTAAATACCCCTTTCAGTTAATGAATTTTATGCATAGCAAGTGTGCATTGTTTAGGTAAGTAGGAGTAACTCATAATGTGAATTCACCCTTTATCAGTTTCTGGTGGAGAACAACATGAGATGAGTGGATTGTTTTTTAGAGCTCATCTCTGCAATCTGCACTTTGGGTTGTCTAAAAGTTCAGAGTGGGGTAAAATAAGTTAAGAGTTTTGGGGTTTTGTGTGCCTGTCACAGATAGAGGTGGAGTATGACGGCAACTACAACAAGGAGCAGAGGTGCAAGTGTGACTGCCTCCTCTTCGGTATGCATCTCATTGCTTCCCTAATTCTTGCCACCACTCTGCTCCGATTTTATTTCAGAAAATAAAATTCATTTTTCTCAAAAGAAACCACGATATCCATACTGTTTTGTTATTCCCTTTTAGACCTTGATGATGCGCTATATCCCGTCACCTGTGGCATTGGAGTCAATGCCACGAGGAACATCCAAGGTACCTAACCACACAACATATTACTGTCATCTTTGTGTTTGTTAGAAGAGGTGTGTTGATGAGGTGGCGTTGTTTGGCTGTTTCAGCTTACATGACCGAGAAGCTTCATCATAGTCAATTTAAACAAGGTATCAGAAGCTTACAAAGCTTCTCTTCCATCCTAGCCATAAGTTTGATCACTATTCATGTATCACAATATACTGTTAAAAATGTTTAACATAATACCAACAGTGTGTTTGGTTTGATGCCAAAACTAAACATGCCAAATATTGGTAATGCCAAAATTTGGTAAGGTAAGGTGTAGGATGGTTGTTTGGATTGATGCCTTGCCAAGTTTTTTGTATGGAAAAGTTTCTAGAGTTGCCAAAAGTTGGTGTGGAAGGATATTTGGGCATTTCTTGATTTGTTACCTTGACAAAATTGTCATGGTTGAAAATGGTAGGAAAGCAAACATGCCCTCAATTATGAAATTATGGAAAGCAGTGAGATGATGCCATTTTTGTGTGGCCAATTTAGATGCTTCTGTATGTATCAGCTGTCAAAGCTGAAATATTTGATTTCATGTCTCACCAAAAGGAAATATATTTAAGAATGGATTGATCAGATGAAAGTCTTAATATATTTACACTACTCCCATTCCTTCTGCACAAACTAAACTAAATATAGCATCTTCTGTGTTGACTGTTTTGTTTTAGACTTTTAGCTTGCCGGCTATGTTCTTGAGCCCTAATAGATGTGTTTCTTGTATATGCTGTTAAACATTATGGATAGGATAATGTACTGTGATGTTGTTTTGTTATACCATGTACATGCAACAGCATATAATAGATTGACTAAAAGATCGACATGCTTTAAACATTCTTTATTAGATCCGAACAAGAAAAGGAGCTTGAGGAGGAAGCTTTGCTAGAGACAGCAGGCACTAACAATGCTGAAGAGGCAGTTAGCCAGTTACAGAGGGTTTGTTATTCAGATGAGGGGTTTTATGGTATTTTTCATTTTTAGTACCTACAGGAGTACGGACACATTTGTATTTCCAGCCCCTTTGGAGATCGATGAGTACGATCTTGTTGATCCTGTAGATATGTTAACACCACTTGAGAAGTCTGGATTTTGGGATGGTGTGGTACGTACTAGACTTACGTGGAGTATCTACGTGCTGTTAGTCACAACATCGTAGTTAGTTGTTGCTTCTCTATTATGATGCTATTTTGTTCTCTGATACAAGAAAGCAACTAAGTGGTCCGAAAGAAGGGATGCTGTTGTAGAGCTAACCAAGCTTGCTTCAACAAAAAAAATTGCTCTAGGTGATTTTCATGAAGTTTGTAGAACACTCAAGAAGGTTAATCTTGGCTTCGTGTCTATGTATTTTGCACATTCAATTTTGCTGCCATACCGACTTTGGTCTTAAGTTTTCTTAAATGTTCAAAGCCAACATATTTTTATTTATGTTTGTAAATTCTGATTCACCTGGATCTCTGTTTTTCCCCGCTATTGCAGCTTGTTACCGGTGTTAATTTGGATGTTTCTATGAAAGCTACTCAAGCAATAGGAAATTTAGCTAAAGGTTTAAGAACTCATTTTTCTGGAAATTCACAGGTTCTTCTTCCTGTTTTACTTGTAAGTATTTTTATTTTTCAGTAATCATAAATTGACATCAAATTGTTTGGCTGCTTGTGATGTTTTTACACTACATATAGTTATCTGCATTTTTATGAGTTATTAAATCACATCACTAATCAATATTGATATACTTTCATGTGAATATGGGGTTTAAGTGGTAGCAAGAAATCACGATTATCCTAGGTATAAAACATTCATGCTGATACAATGCTTTATAACTGTAATAACACTCAGATAGTTAGGGATGAAAACAGATCGGATAGTTTTTATTTAAACCCATTATGCCCATTTTTTCTTAACCATCTGATGTTGCTTCAGGATACATACTCATTTTTAACTCTCTACTACACTTGCTTCCTGTTTGGCAGTCCTCTCTCGAATGTCCCTTCGGTCGCCGCCCCGTCTAACCATCCTACTACATGATCGAGAAGCTGTTTGGCTGTGTATTGATGAGGTTGGAACTTCTGAAAGAATAAAAGGTGTTGACCATGCCTTGGAAAGCCTTCACAACATGAAGGAAACATTGCCTGCATTGTGGGAAGAAGTTGTGAAGGATGAGGATGTCAGGAACTCAAGCAAAGTTGGAATCGATAATCTGCCATCGCTTAACTCTCATGAATGCACGAGATGAGTGGATTGTTTTTCAGAGCTTATCTCTGCACTTTGTTTTGTCTGAAAGTAAATGTTCTAATTAGAACAAGAAAATGTGTTGTGACGTGATCTCCTTAAGGGGAGATGCAGCTCTTTTTCATGTACTGTTCACTGTCCAAAAATAAATAAATGTTCTCTGTTATGTTGTTGTTTGTCTGTTTGGTACATGTTGGGAGCATTTACATCTTGTAGCTTTTCAATGTGACTACTGTGAAGAATGTCATTTTCTCAACACTTGGTCATGTTTAGATTTTATTTTCTTCCTGATCCCATAGTGTAGTAAATTTTGGCAGAAGCTGCATGTCTGGAATTTTAGTTGCATTTGTAGATCATTCCACAACATAACTTACAACAAGATGATTAGTGCTTGTATTTAGTGGTTCCACAATGCGTAATTCATATGATGATGACGACTAATTTCACTTAAAGCAATTGTTTTACGTACTTGAGTACTGCATTTTATTTGATCCCTCTGCTGTGTGCTTTATTCTTGACTTGTCCTGAGAACTCTCTCATGATTTATAATGAAAGCATGCAATATGGAGTACCGTTGATTCCAGCGGCCCGAAACCTCTCTCATGATTCTCACAAACTTGAACAGATCATTAGTGCAGTTTAGATCCTTCACAAATTCTTCGGAATCTTTTAGAAATGGTTTACACTGAAGTTCTGTTATCAGCACAAAAGTGACATTAACAACAACTCTTTTACCAAAGACAATAATATGAATTATACAGTATAGTTGTATGAGTGTGCTCAATCTTTGCTGGAACTCACGGTTGTATCTATCTTTGTTGAGCTTTATGCAAAAGAAGCACTCAATGTCAGGATTATGCACATCGATTTTACTGAAAATGAATTTCACCCCTAGCAAAATGGAAATTGTCAGAAGAGATGGCATAGAGCTAATTTAATTGACAATATCACTAAAACTTCTATTACCTTCACCGCCAACAACTTCAAAACCAAGAAAACAGTTTGTTTGATGACAGCGTCAGGTCCATTAACTTCACAGTAACATGCGTCGTACTCTTTCTTTTTTTCTCTGACATACGGCCACAAATCTCCTGTTCCAGCCTCTTCCTTCAAAATCTCCCCTCATCTCCTGCCACAGCACTGGCAGAAATAACCCCTCCCCTGGCGTCCCACACTCTAGCTAGGTCCCATGCCCAGCGCCTGCGCCGCCCTGTTGCCCCACGCCATCCCGCACCGCCCGACGCCACCTTGCCCTCGCCCCGCTACGCGACATCCCGTGCCGCCTGGCCTCGCCCCACGCCGGGCCGTGCCGTCCCACTCGGCACCACTCCGCCCACACCACCCTACCCCGTTCGGCACCGCCGAGCTCCACGCTCATACCGCTGCTTTGAGGAGCCATCGCCGCCATCGGGAGCTCCCCACTCAACGCCTCCACATGAGTAGCTGCTATCGGTGAGCACATCTTCCCCTTGTCTTCTCCCTCTCCAGTCCTTTGCAGGCTTGCAGCCAACATATTTGCACTGTCATTTGCACTTCTTTTGTACAGATGGGTTGGCATTAAAATTTATAAGTTTTATGACTTGCAATAGGTTGCTTTCCTATCTGTTATAGGTACAAACTTAATCCTGTTCTCAAGAACCATGTTTTTCATTTCCAGTGAGGTTTAAGGAAGTTATTTTCTCTAAAAAGTACCAAAATGAGTGTGCTTTCCACATCTTACTTTTTTGTTCCTGTGACTAAGCTAATGTCTTGGTGATTCTAAGTTGTTACTTTTCAGTAATATACATACAATTTCGAAGTGTAAAATAATCTTACAGAGCGATTTGTTTCCCAGCATCAACCTTATATCACGCATTGTTCTGGCCACTATTTTACTGTAAATAATCGGTTAAACAAGTTAAGTTCAAAATTGTGTAAAGTGTCGTGTACCCTGCTAGTTATTCAATCTTGTATACAAGTGCTCCAAGTTGTATTGGCCTTCATCTGTACTTTGGTTTGGTGAATTATTAGTTCTTCATTGCAGTTATTTGAAACCTCTCTTGATGGGAAGGAAGTGTCACTAAGATACAACTCTGCTCTTGTTCAAGGAGCTACTAATTTCTTTTGGTATGATTGAAGCCATAGACATATGTCAGGTTTCAACCCCGCTATGTATGGTTTTTGCGTCTGATTGGAATGGAATCAAGGATCCCTATCAAAATTGTAGCATAGAAAATTAGTGAACTCTTTAGTGAAATTAAGCATTGGCTTATGGAAGAAGTTTTGGTACATGCAAGTTGGCATATTTTGGGTGAGTGAAAAGGTCTTTGATAAATTTGAACAATTGTACTGCTTTTGGGTGATATTTTGGTGTAAATCGAATAAATTTAATCAATGATGTTATATACACATGATCTTATTATGAATAAATTTAATCAATGATGTTATATACACGTGATCTTATTATGAGCTTTGATGTCTATAGAGAGTTGGCAAGCAACTCATTGACAGAAATAGAGATGAAGCATGTATTGTCCAAGCATTCATGTATTTTGGTTTAACAAATTTTGTAGAATAAATATGTAGGAAAAGTATATAAAAATGTAGAAAAAGTATGAATGTTTGTATATGATATAATGGATATATGATCTATAATTATCTTGAATGTTATAAAGTTTTACATGTCATTTATTTTCCAGTTTATTTTCTTTAGTAATGAAATTATGTTCTAGACAACCATGTCCTTGCAAAGAGACTACGTTTGCCATTTGTAGCATATCACTATATTTGTGTCTTACACCTTACATTTTAACGAAGGGTGTTTTAGCACGATGTCACAACATTTAAGCCAAGATCTTCTCAAAGGGAAAAAAGGTCCCTATATTGTAATTGTTCAAACACAAGTTTTGTAAATCATAACATGAGCATACATTCTTATTTTAATTGAATACTTAGAACAGTACTTGATGAAAACTTGGCAAAGGGAACGAGATCTTACCCCAATGTTATACCACGAGCTCCAACAGGGTTGGTAATACAGGAACTATCTGATGATGTAAGTCCAAATTATGCCTCCTCGAACGAGGAAGATTTGGAACAAGTGGCTATGACTTTTCTTGCTCATAGTACTCTCACTTCAACTAATTTGCATGAACGAGGAGAGAGCTCAAAGGGTATCACTTTTAACTACACTATACATATAGGAAAACATGTTTTTAATATGCATCAATAGAATTTATTTTGGTTATATCATAGGACGAAAGCATTCTCGTGAGCAAGGGGAAGCAAGCATGGGTGATCAAAATGTCCAACATGAAATAGCCACATCTAAACTAATCCAAGCGCGATGTGATCGACAAAACAAGTGGTATGCAAAACTTACGCCCAAACAAAGGCAAACAAAGCGAGATCATGAAAGGGCACGTCGACAGAGTTTAACAACCGAGGAGAGACAAGAAATTAATGCTCGTAGAAGAGTATGTAGCCAAAATTTATCATCTGAGGAGAGAAACGCCAGTCAAAGAGCTCGTAGGCAAAGTTTGACACAAGATGAGAGAAAAGAGAAGAATGCACACCGTAGAGCACTTAGGCAATGTTTGCCACCAGAGAAGAGGCAAGCACTCCTAGATAAAATGAATGCAAATAATGCAACTAGGCGAGATACACCATGTCTTGAATCTCTCGCAATGCAATGTTCAGAAGGTGGCACCTCATCCATGGAAAATTCATCAATATCGCACCAAACCCATAATATTTCAAATATAGATGATGGTAACATACTTTGCTTGATTTTAGCACTTTTTATAAAGAAAAAAAAAGCCATTTTGCTCTTATATTCACGTCTAAAATGATCATATATATAGATACAATCCTTGAAGAGGACAAGGATGAGGAGTACTACATGTTCATCGGTGGAGGTATTGTTTTTATCATTATCAATCATTTTTAATCATGCATAGTTTAACTTGATTCTTATACTCTAACCTACTTAGACTTGAATGTGGGAGAAGTCATATATTTGAAAGATGTAGAAGATGCACCTATCAAACATGATCCCCATGAACATATTTATAGCAACATACCTAATAGCACCACATGTGCTAAAGGCCATGGCAGACTGTAGCCATTGCTGTGCAAAGAAATTTCAATATGAGTCAAAGAGGTTTTGTTGCCGAGATGGGAAAATAACATTGGCTACGCCCGAGCCTCCGCTTGAACTTAAAAGGCTTTGGTCGAGTGCAGATTCTGATGCAAGGCATTTTTGAGATAACATTAGATTTTTCAACAGCCACTTCTCCTTCACTACCTTAGGCATTAGTCTTGATGAGAACTATGCCAACATGAGATCGGGAGTTTACACTTTTAGGGCCCATGGCTAGATTTACCACAATGTACATTCGTTTAGCCATAGTGACTCTGGTCCAGATCATTTAGAGCTCTATTTCTATGATGATGATCCCAACCTCAATCATCGATTCTGTAACTCACCTAACCTTGACCAACCAATCATGAGGAGGTTAGTCGATATCCTTCGAGGCAATCCCTACTCCAAGACATTTCGTAGTCTTGGCAAGGTTGAAAACCTTGAAGAATATTGTGTATCACTAAGCATCAATATGAGGATAGATCAACATGTATATAACAAGCCAACAACATCAGAGGTGGCTGCTGTGTGGGTCGAGGGTAATGAACTACGTAGAGAATTTGACCGTAGCATAATCCTATATGGCAACAACAATGAAAAATACAACATCAAGCCATACTATGGATGCTACGACCCTCTATCATATCCACTCTTCTTTCCAAGAGGGGAGCTTGGCTGGCACCCACAGATCTCGAAGGATGGTGTGCCCATCAAAGATGTAATTCAAGAACATGATGATGATTATGGTAATGGGGATCCAGGTTAGTTTTATGTTAAATTTGCATTACATTTTTTGTTTTTGTACTTGTTTATGAACTAAAATTCTATGGCTCAATCTTGTGTTTAGATTTGAATAATCAGTTGTGCGTCTCCGTCAGAGACTACTACTATTACAAATTTCAAATGCGTTGTGAGAATTTCAATGCTATACTATATGGCAAACGTCTATTCCAACAATATGTGGTTGACATGTATATCAAGATAGAGAGTACGCGGTTGGACTATATTAGACGTCACCAAAACGAGTTATGCGCCGACCTATATAAAGGCATGGTTGATAGTATACAAAGAAGAGAGAGCCGAGCCGATGCAGTGGGAAAGCGTATTGTTCTTCTAGCATCATTCATCGGGGGCCCAAGAGATATGAAAAGAAGATTTAGGGATGCTATGGCCTTAGTGCAAAAATACGGGAAGCCAGACATCTTCCTATCAATGACGTGTAATCCTAACTGGGATCAGATAATGCATGAGTTAAAACCAGGACAATGCCCATAGGACCGTCCGGATCTCATTGTGCGTATATTTAGAGCCAAACTAGAGCACATAAAGGAACAATTATTTAGGAAGCACATTCTTGAAAAGGTGGTTGCTTATGTTTATGTCATCGAGTTTCAAAAAAGGGGTCTTCCACACGCCCACTTCCTTCTAATCATGGAGGGACGATACAAGCTCACTTGTCCAGAACAATATGATTTTGTCATATCAGCTGAGTTACTAGACAAGAACAAATATCTAGAACTATATGAGATGGTTGTCAAACATATGATGCATGGTCCTTGTGGGGTCTTAAATCCCAAGAATGTGTGTATGCAAGATGGCACATGCAAGAACCACTACCCGCGTCCTTTCAACAGTACTACTTTATAGGGGAAGGACTCATACCCTTTTTATATAAGAAGAGATGATGGCGGTTAGGCAAAGGTTCGTAGGCAAATACTAGACAATAGGTGGGTTGTGCCATACAATCCTTACCTTCTAAGGATGTTCAATTGCCACATCAATATAGAGGTCTACTCAAGCATTAAAGCCGTGAAGTATCTTTTCAAGTACATCTATAAGGGGCATGATCGAGCATCAGTTTCTCTAGATGAGGTCGATAGCAATGGTAATATTAATGAGATCAAGCAATTCAGGGATGCAAGGTGGGTTACCCCACCTAAAGCATTATGATCTATAGCTTTGAGCTTAGCAAGGTCTCCCCACCTGTGATGTAGCTACAACTACACCTCCCAAACATGCACATGGTCTCATTCTGTGTTGGACAAGATCTCCATGATGTTGTCGAATGACATGGCTCTAAGAGGTCCATGCCAACTGAGTATTTTGAGATGAATAAAGTAAATGAGGGTGCTCATGGTATCCTGTATAAGGATTTTCCATTAGCATTTGTTCGGTAGGCGAGGCCAAAACGGTGGAAGGGAAGGAAAGAACAAACACAGGTTGGCAGAATTGTGTCAGCACATCCAGCAGAAGGAGAGCGATACTATCTCAGGGTTCTCCTGAACCATGTGATGGGTGATACATCATTTGAAGATCTCCGGATGGTAGATGGGGTGGTATATCCATTCTTTCATGAAGCTACCGAAAAAGGGGGCTTGTTGAGACAGACAACACCCTTGATGAGTGTCTTACTGAGGCTGAGTTATTCCAGATGCCATCTGCTCTTTGGAGACTCTTTGCAACAATTTTAGTGTTTTGTGAGCCTAATAATGTACGTGGCCTCTGGGAGAAACACTTCGAAGGAATGGCAGAATATTACCATCATGTGCACTTATGCTCACGCATGGTTGAGCAGATAGTGTTGTCGGATATCAAGAATATGCTCCAATCGATGGGGAAGGACATAACAACATTTCCTCTACCTGAGATTGATGATTCGTTCAACACCAATGAGATTAGGGAGATTATCGAGGAGTCAACAATCCAGGTTGACAATGAGCATGAGTCTCTTCCATCATTCTTGAACCCTGAGCAGAGGGTTGCTTACGATATGATATTATCAGCAGTGGATAGTCGTGATGGCGGTGTCTTCTTTGTAGATGGTCCAGGTGGCACGGGGAAGACATTCTTATATAAAGCACTACTTGCAAAGGTTCGAAGTGAGGGCAAGATTGCCGTGGCAACTACAACATCAGGTGTTGATGCATTCATAATGTCTGGAGGTAGGACCGCACACTCAAGGTTTAAGATCCCACTAAACATTGAAGATGGGGCTATTTGTAGCTTCACAAAGCAGAGTGGGACTGCCAAGCTCCTTCAGCGAGCATCACTAATAATATGGGATGAAGCCTTGATGACAAAGCGACAAGCTGTTGAGGCCCTAGATAGTAGCATGCGAGACATCATGGGCTGAAGGGATGTGCCGTTTGGGGGTAAGACGGCCGTGTTTGGTGGGGACTTTAGACAAGTGCTACCGGTTGTTCGAAAGGGGTCAAGGCCTCAAATAACTGATGCGACACTTCACAAATCCTATCTTTGGGGTTGCATGCAATAGCTTAAGCTTGTCCGTAACATGAGGGCCCAAAGCGATCCATGGTTCACAGAATATCTACTTCGCATTGGAAACGGCACTGAGGAGGCTGACGAACATAGCTATGTACGTCTTCCTAATGATATATGTGTGCCATGTACCGGCAATGACAGTGACATTGACACACTCATACAAAGTGTGTTTTTGACCTTGGATGAGAATCTTTTAGATCCAAACTATATCACATCTCGGACCATTTTATCAACACGAAATGAGTACGTCAATAATATTAATATGAAGATGATCGACTTGTTTCATGGGGAGGAGATGGTATACCATTGCTTTGATCGTGCGGCAGATGACCCACACAACTACTACCCTCCTAAATTTTTAAACTCATTGACACCTAACAGGCTTCCACCGCATATATTGAGGCTTAAGATAAATTGTCCTGTCATACTACTACGGAACATTGACCCTGCCAATGGATTATGCAAACGGGACAAGGTTGGTTGTTAGAGGGTTCCAAAGGAATGCTATAGATGCTGAGATTGTGGTAGGCCAGCATGCTGAAAAAGGGTATTCCTCCCTCGGATACCTTTGTGCCCATCTGACGATGAGATGTTTGCCTTTAGATTCAAGAGGAAGCAGTTTCCAATCAGGCTGAGCTTTGCTATGACAATTAATAAGGCACAAGGGCAGACCATCCCAAATGTTGGTGTGTACCTCCCTAATACGGTATTCTCTCATGGCCAGTTGTATGTTGCTTTATCAAGAGCTACTGCTATGAGGAACATAAAAATTATGGTCATTGCAAAGAAAGATAAGGCCACGCAGAACCAAATGATGAATAACAATGGAATCTTCACAAAAAAACATTGTTTACAAAGAAGTACTCACTTTATAGTCAGTGTATTGTATTTTCGGCTAAATATGAACTTTGCAAAATGTCATATTTGGTCAATATATATTTCAGACATTTTGTAGCACAACATGATATCATATGTCCTACCATTTTCTTTAAAAAACACGAATAATTTTATGTCCAATTCAACTTTGTAAATTTATTTTTTACTAAATTTTATTATAAACTCAATGAATTGTAGAAATAAATGATTCCCTTTGCAATTTCAAACATTGTAGTTCTTGAATATGCTTTTTGTCGTCTTAAAAAATAAATTCCACTAGAGTTCACTCATTATGTGATGATATTATGGTAGTTTATAAAAAACTAATATGAATTGATAAGTAGGTTATAGTGCACTTTTGACATACTAATTTTAGATCATTTTCTTGCTCTCTATCTTATAATTATATTTAATTATATGTATATATTT
>KE371833.1:1818545-1833647 GCA_000418225.1 Zizania latifolia | reverse complement strand
CTTCCGGCTGCGATGCGCCGCGAGGCCTGGCCTCGTTTCCCGTTGTATATGGGTCGGACACGGGCACGGTTCGCCTGCGAACGCGCGGCTTGGAACGGGCTTCTAAGCTATAACCTGTACGGTAGTATATATCTATCTATATCTATACCGGTAAAAAAATTTCATACATATATTCGTGTCCGTTATTCGTGACGGATAAAAACTCGTGCTCATATCTGATACCTACGGATGTCGTATACTAGTAACCTATTTATTCGTTTAGCGATAGACGACGTGTGTCGACACAGGAACAGACAGGATTCGACGGGGGCCGTCATGGGTAGAGACGAAGGCCACAAGCAGGGCAGACGAAGGCCTCACGTGAGGGGAGACAGAGGCCACGCGCCGAGTGATGGAGGATGAGATATCCGATCTTTCGTCAGGTAGAGGATAAATAATGATTTGTGGAGAAGAGATACATGCGATCCGACTTTCAATCAGCGAGATCGAATCACTGCAATCATACCACCACTTCGTCTCCTTTGGTTATCAATAATGCACAACCTGATTGACCTTGCCACGAAGACTAATCTCTGCCTATGAATCAAAGAACACAGACAATAACATAGAAAACACAATCGAAACGAATAAAATCAATTGAATTTTGCGAGTTGGAGTTCAAACTCAAACTGACGATGCGGTGGCTGTTCATTCACAGAAAAAATGCAAACCCAGAAATCCTAGATGGAGGTTGTTGTAGCTTATATACCTCTTCTGGGCGCACTCCTAATGAGCCCAACTGGATAGACGACCCAAAGGTAAAAAGACGATGACGCAACACCCTGATAGATTCTGTACGTCCACTTGTTTTGATGATTTCTGTTGTTTCAGAAGAAAATTTGGCATAAAACTGGTGTAATTAGAAAGCTTATGAAGTTAGCTTTTCGTACATATATAGAACGTTGAAAACAAAGTCTAACTTATCCTAAGAAATGATTTTAGTGTGCACTACTCTTGGAATCCGAGATGGACTCGAGCTCGAGGTGGATTGTACTTCTAACTCGACTTGGACTCTCTTGCTGGTTCTTCTCCACCTCCTTGCTTATCTCTACGTACTTCTTTGTCATCTCCATAGTTTCTAATAATAATAACATCGTTACGTAACAATCTATTCTCAAAGTCACATAAATAAATACTTAGGAACGAGGTCACGTAGAGATTTAATCACCTTGCCCAAGCTCTAATGATTGAATCTTACATAGCTTCAATAGAGGTGTCATTAGGGCTGGACAAAAAACTCGTAGCTCATTAGCTTGCTCGGCTCGTGACCAGCTTGGCTCGACTCAACTCGGTTCGTTCTATTTTTCTAACAGGCTGAGCTAGTGTCTTAACTCGTTAGTATAACGAGCGAGTTCGAGCTGGCTCGCGATCTTAACGAGCTCAGCACAAATAATTAGGTCAACCCACTAAAGCAAAAATAAAACACTGTCTAAGAGTGTGAGGCTCATCATTTTATAATTTATTTGCTAGTGTCTAATTATTATTTGGTAACTTATTATTATAAGTTTATTATAATGGCTTATATAATTATCGTATGAAAGTATGAAACAAATAATATGTGTCATGAATTGATGGAATCATAAAAATAGTGATGAAACTATAGATGTTTGAATTTTGAAATCTTATGTATCCTATTTATTTTATATTTTGATGTTTAATATGTGATTATTTGAATATTTATTATTTAATCACCTTTTATAGAGTTAGCTTGCAAGCTCAACGAGCTAGCTCGTGAGTTGGATCGAGTCGAGCCGAGTTTGGTTTTCTGCTCGTTATGTTAACGAGCTGAGCTGAGTTAGCTCGTTAATATAACGAGCTATAACGAGCCGAGCTGGCTCGTTATCCAGCCCTAGGTGTCATGTGTATCTATAAGAGTAATGTTCTCATCACTGAGGTGAGTATAGGCCACGCGCCCAGGACAGGTAGAAGCCGCATAAGGGGACGAGGCGTCGGAGCCAATGACGAGGGGTGGAGCCCACGGGGAGAGGTGATGGCTGGGTTAGGGAGAGGAGAGGAGAAGAAGGGATATGATTAGGGTTAGAGTGGTTATTAATTATATTAACAGGTAAATAGGTGAAACGGGTATAGATAGTCACTATTCTTACTTGTACCTGTTTATCTATTAGGTATAAATTTTAATGTAATATTATACCCATAAATATAAAATTAAATATAAACTCAATCTTAAATTCTTAATAGAATTTTTACTGGCGGAACAGATAATCATGTACTGTTACCATCCTTACCTGCAGCCTGCACAGTTAGCGGGAACGGCATTGTGGCCATCGTGACTCGCGCGTCCCGTAGTTATTGGGCCGGAACGGGATTGTGGCCTCCGTGAGGCCTGTAGTTGTTGGGTCGGAACGCGGCCTCCGTGAGACATGTAATTGTTGGTCATGAACAGAATTGTGTCTTCCGTGAGGCCTGTAGCTGTTGGGCCGGAACTGGATAGTGGATTCCATGCGGCCCATAATGTTGGCCCAAACGGGATTATGGCCTCCGTGTGGCCCGTAGTTCTTCGGTCGGAACGGGATTGCTAGCGACGGAAAAAATTCAAAATTCAAAATTCAAACAGCCGCCGAACAGAGACGTTCCTACCGTTGCCGTCCTCGCTTTAGCCATCTCCATGCTATATTGACATGGCCCCAGGGCCTTCAGCTAACTGCAATGCCACCGACACTGGGCCACGGATCTAGGACCCATATTCTGGTCCCACATATCAGTGTGGAAGCCTCAAAGAGGCGTACGTAACAATTCAAACATGGAACTTCAGTTCCTCGTGGGTCCAGCGCCAGCTAACGGTCACCGTGGCCGCATCCTGCCGTTAACGTCCGTCACTCGCCGACTAGACGCGCCCCACAAACCAACGAACAGCTGGCCAGGCGGGGCCGTGGGCCAAAACCCTAACTAACGGCTGTTAGGTTAGCGGTGCTTCCCCGTTCCAACGCACACCGCGCCGTCGCCTCGCCTCGCCTCGCCTCCTATAAATTGGCACCGGGGGCTGTGGGAGGAGTACTTCCCCTCACCGGCGTCTTCACAAACGCCGGCGCGACGCGACGCTCAAATCCAACTCAGCCGCCGCCTATAGCAAGAGCAAGCTTCCTGCTAATCGGAGATGAGGGAGTGCATCTCGATCCACATCGGGCAGGCCGGCATACAGGTTGGGAACGCGTGCTGGGAACTTTACTGCCTCGAGCATGGCATCCAGGTCCGATCATCTCTCCTCCCACATCGTCCCTCATCTGTTGCATGCCTCCTGCTCTTCGTTTCGTTGTGTTTCTGGCCGTATTGGAGAGAGGCTCCGTGTGGCGGTGGCTACGATTTCTGAAGCGCGATTTTGGGCGAAATGTTGTGGTTTAACCAGATCTGTTCATTTTGGTGTGTCGTAGTCGCAGATCGTCGTGTTCTCGTCGAGTAGGGAATTAGTAATACGTTCTGCGCTGTTCAGAGCTCGAATTTTCCTTAGTTTCGGTCAAATTCGTGTAGGCTACTGCTGTAGCGTTCATTTGTTGCGGATTAGCTGCACTGTTGAATCGTCAGAATCGTTTAATAGTTCGAACTCTAATGTTTGGTCAATTCTTTTGCGTCGCTTCAATCCCATTTGAAATCAGAGCCTGGAAAGTGGTGCTTCATTCCTCGTTTAAAGCCATGATTTAGGCCCTGTCACAGATCCAGATCCAGATCCAGATCCAACCAGCTCAAATAACGTTGGATCTAGAGCGGTGATTATATGGAATGTATTTAGGTGAGCCATCTCGTTTTTATTTCGGACTAAAAATAACAGTTTAAACTACAAATTATAGATCCAGTATGTACAGGATCTACAAACATGTGTTGGATCCGATACATGGAACTTTTAATCTTTTATGTATTTCTATGACTTTGTGAATTGTACTGGTCAGCATGTCAAGTGTGTGGATCAATGCGTCACCATTCTCCAATCAATTTGATTGCTGTGCTATACCCTTACCACATATAATTGCATCTGACTAAACAGCTTTAATTCTGGTTCCTGTAGCCTGATGGCCGAATGCCCAGTGACAAGACTGTTGGAGGTGGTGATGATGCCTTCAATACCTTCTTCAGTGAGACTGGCGGAGGCAAGCATGTGCCCCGTGCTGTCTTCGTTGATCTTGAACCCACTGTGATTGATGAGGTGCGCACTGGTGCCTACCGCCAGCTCTTCCACCCTGAGCAGCTCATCAGCGGCAAGGAAGATGCTGCCAACAACTTCGCACGTGGCCATTACACAAGTAATTGACAATGAAAAACCTTTTTGTGCCACATAATCAGCATTTGGTTGCTGATGAATGTATTACCATTGCTTTTGTTCTTGTAGTTGGCAAGGAGATTGTTGATCTCTGCCTTGATCGCATCCGCAAGCTCGCCGACAACTGCACTGGCTTGCAGGGCTTCCTGGTCTTCAACGCCGTTGGTGGTGGCACTGGCTCTGGCCTTGGCTCGCTCCTCCTCGAGCGCCTGTCTGTGGAATATGGCAAGAAGTCCAAGCTGGGTTTCACTCTCTACCCATCTCCACAGGTGTCAACCTCTGTTGTTGAGCCTTACAACAGTGTGCTCTCCACTCATTCTCTCCTGGAGCACACTGATGTCTCTGTCCTGCTCGACAACGAGGCCATCTATGACATCTGCAGGCGCTCGCTGGACATCGAGAGGCCGACTTACACCAACCTGAACCGCCTCGTCTCTCAGGTAGCAAATAGGAAGGCTGAAGGCTCGATTGCTATTCTTCATTTTGTCAACTGAAGCTAAAACATCTGTTGATTGTGTGCACAGGTGATCTCATCGCTGACTACTTCGCTGAGGTTTGATGGCGCCCTCAATGTGGACGTCACCGAGTTCCAGACCAACCTGGTGCCGTACCCGAGGATCCACTTCATGTTGTCCTCCTATGCTCCGGTCATCTCTGCGGAGAAGGCCTTCCACGAGCAGCTGTCGGTGGCAGAGATCACCAACAGTGCATTTGAGCCGTCATCCATGATGGCCAAGTGCGACCCCAGGCACGGTAAGTACATGGCGTGCTGCCTGATGTACCGCGGCGACGTGGTGCCCAAGGACGTGAACGCGGCCGTGGCCACCATCAAGACGAAGCGCACCATCCAGTTTGTGGACTGGTGCCCGACGGGGTTCAAGTGCGGCATCAACTACCAGCCGCCCACCGTGGTGCCCGGCGGTGACCTCGCCAAGGTGCAGAGGGCTGTGTGCATGATCTCCAACTCCACCAGTGTCGCCGAGGTGTTCTCGCGCATCGACCACAAGTTTGACCTCATGTACGCCAAGCGCGCGTTCGTTCACTGGTACGTCGGGGAGGGCATGGAGGAGGGGGAGTTCTCCGAGGCCCGCGAGGACCTGGCCGCCCTCGAGAGGGACTACGAGGAGGTTGGCGCGGAGGGCTGCGACGAGGATGGGGGCGACGAGGACGACGACTACTGATTGATCTCTGCCGCATATGTGCTTGCAAGATTCCATTCGTCTGCCTACCTTGTTATGCGTGAGGCGTGTGTGCTTTGTTTTCAAGAGATGTTTGTGCTGTCTTCCCGTTGTTGCATCTGTTGAACTGCTGCTTTATTACTGTGTTGTGGAAGAACTTTATCACTTAATAAATCTCCTATCAGTTTCCTAGTTCCCTTGCATGCGTGTTACGACTACCAACAACCAAGCCGATTGGGGTGACTGTTAGATGTTCGAGCCATGGATGGCTTCACTGTTTTTCCTATAGCAAATGAAAGAGTCCGGTCATTAAGGGGAGACAAACAAATCCTCGCAAAAAAACACACAAACCAAAGGAAAGCTTGCTTTCGTTGAGAGTCGAACTCTCAAGACTTACCGCTAAACGGCTGCTCTAACCAACTGAGCTACGAAAGTGTTTGGTATCCAGTAACAAAAGGGGAAAAGGAACAAATGCACGCGCGAATGTTCGTTGTACACGCAGGCAAGCGAGACAAATCACAAGGCATCGATCTGTCATGAGTTGTTAGTACATGTTAGCAAAAAACATGGCATTGCACTTTAATTTACCTTGGCACAAAGTGCAACAAATGGGCCAAGGTACGAAAGCATGGCACCAGATGCGAAGGTTATGATACAAAGTTTGCTTATTTATCAGCTAGTTGAGTAAAACAGGTAAACGTCGAATGCTTATCATGAGTAAGAAAAATCAACGGTAAAGGCTCTCGGACTCCAGGTTTACAGCAATCTCAGTCTCCCAACGATCGCCATTCTCAAGCAGTTTCTCCTTGTCGTATAGCAGTTCCTGCATCATTCCAGAAAAAGTAGAATGGCATGATTTCCATGCAATATATCAAAGCGCGGTGGGATCAAGTGATTTACCTCATGGGTTTCGGTAGCAAACTCAAAGTTAGGCCCCTCAACAATAGCATCAACAGGACAAGCTTCTTGGCAGAAACCACAGTAGATGCATTTGGTCATATCAATATCATATCTACATGAAAAGGAGCTCATCACGAGGTTAACCACAGATCTGGAGGCAGTAAATCATTTTTTATGTACTTAAAACAATTGTTGGAACTGGCCATTAAATTACCTTGTAGTTCGACGACTACCGTCTTCACGTTCTTCTGCCTCAATTGTAATTGCCTGCGCTGGGCATATCTGATCATTTGTAATGCCAAGTGAGCAAAAGATATTTCAGACATTAACACATACTCATGCATCAGTAACTACCCTGTATCAGCATGAGAATCATCAAACCAAATAAGTCACTATATTGTATTAGACTATTAGTCAGTTGCAATAACGTGGCATACCAAGCAAGTGCAGGAACTTGACAGTTTTTAGTTTTTTCTTGTAGTTTTTGGCAAATTTAGTGTGGAACTAGGGCACATATGGAGGCCTAACAAGTTAGATTCATATCTTGAACTGCGAAATATCAATAATCAAGATACACTGGATACTTATCAAGTTACCATCTTAAAAACGCAGGAGGTTTCACAATCAGGATTTCAAATTCCATTTTGCTCCAAAAAAAGATCTACATAGTATTACTGGTTCCTGGCTAGTGATTGGCATTTTTTCAAGGTAGTACTGCACAAGAAAGTTGTACTTTTTCATATGAGAAATATTACACCAAAATAAAGTTTTGCACTCAGTAGTACCTAAACGCAGACATTACAGTAGCAATATAAAGCAGAAGAATGTGCAGTAGCTATATTCCTACACTTAGCTAAACCTATACGGCTCACTAGTTTAACATCAACCTGCTTATTTACCATGCAAAACATAAGAAAATGTAACTTACAGCTTCACATAGTTTACAGGCAATGCAACGTTCTTCCCCAGTTGGATAGCGTCTGAGAGCATGCTCTCCTCGAAAGCGGGGACTCAAAGGACCCTTCTCAAACGGATAATTGATCTGTAAAGTGGTAGGATAAAAAAGTGAATAAAAGCGTGCAATCACATTGCAGATAACAGAGTATGTCCAAATCACCACTTAACTGTAACTTTCTTCTCGAAGAAGTACTTGAGCGTCAGCATCAAACCACGGACCATTTCAGTCAAAAACAACGTGTTGATGCTCCTTTCAAATACTGAAGCGAGAGGTTCAAAATGAGCATTAAGCAAACAGTGGATCACAGACTGTTCCCATGCATACATAAAGAATCTTACAGAAACTCACCAGCATTCCAGTCTTTTGCTATCTCTTTTGCAAGCTGTTCTTTCTCCTCATTGTCTGGTCATTAGAAAGGACATTACTTTCAGAGCAATGCAGCAACATCACATGAATTTAAATGAAGTACGCACACACAAAATAAGCATGGAAATAAGGTCATGTAGAGTTCTGTAGAATAGCTCTTCAAGAGTAGTTGGCCAGGAATTCTGCAGAATTATCCTTAAATTAACCAAACCAGCAAGGCACAATTTCATAATATTGGTCCCTGACATAACTCCACAATACAAACTCAATAATCCAATACCTACTCCATAGAGCTCCGGATACATCATTAGTTCAGTAATCTTACACAGTTACACTATTGTAGGTACCTCAAAGCGACAACAGAATTGGATTCAATGCTCTTACCCTAGTGTGCCAACTACTTCCAACTTATAGTATTCATAGTAATCATACGATGGAACCAACGCATCACGGATCAGTTCAGAGTAGTAATTCAAATACCAAACAGTCCACAGTAAACAGGGAGAAGGGTTACGACCTTTGAACGTCTTGGGCGTCCCTGCGGCCATGTAGGTCCGGATGTGCCCTTGCATCGCCGTCGCGGACGGACCGAGCTGCGCCTGCAACACAGCAAAGAATGCTCGATCTGAGAGAGGGGGGAGGGGATATAGAGGGAGAGATCTAGGAGGGAGAGGGGGCAAGGGATGCGCACCATCTGGCGAGCGCGGAGCGCCTGCGCTGCCTGCCGGGCCAGGAGCGCCGCCATGGGGGGCGTCGACGGCGACGAGGCGGCGGCGGATCGAGAGGTGCGGTTGGCGTGGGCTGCACAGCCTGTCTACCTTGTGGCTGCGCAGGCGGCCGGGTGGAGGGGGAGGAAGAGGCACTGTCGCAATGCACCTTGCGTGGGCTGGCCTGGGGTGGGATAGGTTGGGATGCAGCCCAGAAAGAGGATAGACTTTGATAATTTGTCGGTGTCAGTTTCGATTTTTTCTTTCTATCATGTATACTATTAAATTGATATGGTTTTATACGTTATTATCATATAATTATAACATAATTATAGAGATTATCAACGGTTCTTTTGCGCGATCACGCTGGTGACCAACACTACTCACATGACATGGTAGGCTGATGTGAACTTAACATAGAGAATAACCCTATAATGTGACCTAGCAAGAGGTGGTCTCATACAACTGCGATAACTAAACAATTTAAACTAGCCATTAAAATGTTTCATCCGGAAATATGCCATCCTTAGAAGAAAGCAGGAATTAAAAAAATACATGAATAGGAAAAAATGTCACGGTTCATTGAAACCTACGTGAAATAAAATCACAAGAACAAAAAAAGGTTGTTTGAATGCCTCATACGAAAAATATAAGAAATTTAATATTACTCTATTGATTTATAGAAAGAAGAATGGAGAAAGATGAGAGAAAGTGCATTGAAAATCTCAAAAGAATTTGTAAACGTGTGATTAGACCTCATACAGTCATGCTAGAATTCCTTCAAAATTTGAAGGTCTTTTTTCTATGCTACAAAATTATAAAGGACTTTTTTCTATGCTACAAAACTCCTTCGAAGCACTCTGGGGCTCTATAGGATTTTTTTTTCTGTTGGATTGATATCCTCTGTTATTTTAGAGGCTGGTTTTTCTCGCTGTCGTGCAATCAGAGGAATGTATAAAAGTGTTTCATCAAACTATCAGCTATTGGTGTTGTTGAAACTACAAAAAAAAAGCAGAGAAATCCTTCAAAACGTCTGGAATCGTTTTTTCTCCTGACAAAAATTGAAATGATCGTGGGTTGTATGTTAGTAATGTTACATCATGTAAGACAGGTTTGTTGCGAGCATACGATACAATCTTGCAAAATGCAAGAAACTCCATTTATTTTTTGAATGGATACAATCGATTTATTTCTTGTGGAACTCCATGGGACATGTTATGTCTTGTGAGTAGATCATATTTTGTCTGCCACTCGATCCGAATGAGCATTAGAGGCGCTCGCTAAACACAACCGCAAGGAATAAAACTTTTCATTGATATTCCAGTCCTTCTATCTTGAAGGAAGCTTGTTATTATGTACAAAAAGATGCAGCAAAAATACTGATCTATGAACTATATTTACTACCGATAAACCTTTTGGTTTCTTTTGGGCGGTAACTTGAAAAAAAGAGTGAGATAACCAGATCAACCCCATGCTTGTTTGGATCATTAACAGCTTCTACAATGTTGTTTTCAGGACAAGAGTCACAGGACTGAGAGATCATGCTCCTTTCCAGATGAAGCCCAAACTCTCGGCGAGCTCCTAGTCTCCTACAGCTCAAGCACATCGAACTCATGGGGCATGTAATCTTCGCTCGGACGGTAGTACTTGTTGGGAGAATACAAAGCAAAGTTTGTAACTTGGCTGCTGTAAAGGCACGCAAATCTCTCAACCTATGGAGACATGAAAAAAACAGAGCCTTGTGTCAGCTGCTAGACATGACTGCCGACATGAAATTTCCAGTACTGGGCATGCGATGATGTTTATAGAATGTTACCTGATGGGCAAATCGAGAATTTTGATAACCCGTCTTCATAAGCTGTCCCCAGACCTTGTGGAACTAGAATATAATAAATAAGTAGTTACAAACTTACAATTCTAGTGTTCATTTCTTTTTCTGAATTTTGAGGGTCCAATATTGGATGGGATATTGAAAGATTATGTAACAAGCATATTACCTTCTGATGATGTTGTCTTTGAGCCTCTTGATGAAGGCGGCGAACATGCTCCCGCTTATGCTGCAATGAAAAATAAACAGCATAGCAAATGAAATTGGAAGCTTTTATCCCGAGTACATTTTGACCATTTCAAAGTGGAGGCATGGTTTTCAACCAACATTACCCTCATTGATGTTGTCTTTGTTAGAATAGCAGCAACTTGTATTCTCTTGGGGGCAACCAGCCAACACATATACAGGAGAAGTTAAGAAGGATATACACAAAGCCCCTTATACTCTGGAGATATTACACAAAACAATATATATCTCTAACACCCCCCTCAAACTCATGGGGGATCAACCACACTGAGTTTGGAGAGATAGAACCTGTGCTGAGCTATACTCTGTGCCTTCGTGAAGAAATCAGCCAACTGAAGCTCGGAAGGAACATACTGAAGAGCAATCACCTCATCTTGTACCTGTGTCCGTGTGTAAGAAGCATCAACCCCAATATGCTTAGTGAGCTCATGCCTCACCAGATCCCGAGCAATACTGATAGCACCTGTACTGTCTGAGTAAAGAGGAGTAGGTGCAGGAGAAGAAACACCAAAATCCTCAAGTAACCATCGTAACCAACTGAGCTCCGCTGTCAACAGCGCCATGGCCCGTAACTCAGCCTCTGCACTAGAACGAGAAACTGCGATCTGCTTTTTAGTCTTCCATGCAATGAGAGAACCACCAAGAAAAACGCAATAGGCAGAAAGAGATCGACGATCAGAAGGATCGCTAGCCCAAGTAGCATCAGAATATGCATGAAGCTGTAAAGAGCTAGAGCGTGGAAAGAAGAGACGACGAAAGATCGTCCCACGAAGGTAGCGCAAAACACGCAGGAGATGACTATAGTGGAGCTGAGTAGGAGCGGAAACAAACTGACTGAGGATGTGCACCGCATGAGAAATGTCAGGACGAGTGACACCAAGGTAAACAAGACTCCCAACAAGATGGCGATAGCGAGTGGGGTCCGCAAGAGGCTCACCATCAGAGGGCTAAGGCTTAAGATTAAGCTCCATAGGAGTCTCAACAGTGCGCTCATCATTGAGAGTAGCACGATGAAGAAGATCCTGAATATACTTCTCTTGGGACAGAAAGAAGCCCTCCGCGGTAGAAGAAATCTCAATCCCAAGGAAGTAACGAAGAGGACCAAAATCGGACATAAGAAACTGGTCATTGAGACGAGCCTTCACAAAGGCAATATACTCAGAATCATCTCCTGTAATGATCATATCATCAACATACAAGAGAAGAAGAGTCCGACCATGAGAGAAAGTGTGAACAAAGAGCGCAGGATCATGAGCACTAGCAGAAAAACCAGCAGTAATGATCACAGAAGAAAAGCGCTCAAACCAAGCACGGGAGACTTGCTTAAGACCATATAGAGAGCGACGGAGACGACAAACCGTACCCTCAGGAACAGAATACCCAGGCGGTGGGCGCATGTAGACCTCCTCATGCAACTCACCATTAAGAAAGGCATTCTTGACATCAAGCTGAGAGATAGACCACTGACGCACAGAAGCAACAGCAAGAAAAGTGCGTACTGTAGTCATGTGGGCTACTGGAGCAAAAGTCTCATTATAGTCACGACCATGCTCCTGCTGGAAACCACGGGCAACAAGACGAGCCTTATAACGCTTAAGAGAACCATCAGAGCGAGTCTTAACCTTATAGACCCACTTGCACATGATAGGGCGAACATGTGGGGGAAGCGGAACAAGATCCCACGTGCAGGTGCGCTCAAGAGCAGCAAGCTCCTCAGCCATCACATGCTGCCATTCCTGATGAATGACAGCCTCACGATAAGAGGAGGGCTCAACAGGAACGGCACCAGCAAAGCCAAAACGATCAGGAGGTCGAATCGATTGGCGATCACGAAGAGAGTACCGAGGAGAGGATGGAACTGAATCACAAGAAGGAGATGGCTCATCAGAAAGCGGCTCAGCGGGATGTGAGACAGCACGGGAACGACGAGTGTAGTGGAAAGTAAAAGGCTCAACCAGACTAGAGGTAGTAGGAGCATGAGATGAGGAGGCCAAATGCGTGGAAGGCACCAAAGCAGGCACAGTAGGAGAAGGTGCCAACGGTGCCCAAGAAAGATCAGAAGAAATAGGTGTGGCAGGAAAAATAAGAAAGGACAGAGGCTCGACCAAGGATGCTGAAGAAGTGGAAGATGTGGGGCGAGGATAAAAAGGACGAGACTCATCAAAAGTAATATCTCGAGAAATACGCATCCAGCGAGCAACAGGGTCCCAGCACCTATAACCCTTATGCTCGGCACTGTAGCCAAGGAAGACGCACTCAACAAATTGAGCAGTCAGTTTGGTACGTTCACGAGGGGCGAGAAGAACGTAACAAACACAGCCAAAAATGCGAAGAGCGAAGTAGTCAGGAAGACGACCACATAGACGCTCGAAAGGAATCCCACCTTTGAGAGTAGAAGAGGGTTGGATATTAACCAAGTATGTGGCAGTGGAGATCGCCTCAGCCCAAAAATGAGGCGGAACAGAAGATGCAAGCATAAGGGCACGAGCAGTCTCGAGGAGATGATGATGCTTGCACTCAGCAACACCATTCTGAGCATGAGCTCTAGGGCAGGAGAACTGAGACAACGTACCCTATTCAGCAAGAAAAGAACGAAGATGCCTAGACAGAAATTCACCAGCAGAATCAGCACGAAAGACACGAATAGGAGTGTCAAACTGAGTGCGAATCATAGTGGCAAACCGCGTATATATAGATAACACCTCGCTACGAGAAGACATGAAATAAACCTAAGTGTGACGAGAGAAATCATCTATAAAGATAATATAGTAGCTATGACCCCCTTTCGAAACGAAGGGAGCCGAGCCTCATACATCTGAATGAACAATGTCAAAAGGACGCTGAGACACTGACTCACTATAAGTATAAGGAAGCTGAATCTGTTTGCCAAGCTTACAACCCTGACAATCTAAGGACGCATCTCCTGAAACAGACCCTAAAAGACCACGACGAACTAAAGAAGACAGTCGTGACCCACAAACATGACCTAGACGATGATGCCATTGCTGGAAGGAGCCAGTAGTCGAGGAAGCAGAAAGACCGGCGGCGGCGGCGGAAGGAAGACGAAGCCAGTCAAGCTCCCATAGACGCTGAGAATCATGGCGCCGAGGGCTAGTACCAATCAGAGCACCCGTGCGACGATCCTGAACATAGCAAGAGTCAGAATCTAAGATAACACGACAACCGTGATCAGTAAGCTGACCAGCAAACATGAGCTGCATGGTGAGTTGGGGAACATGAGCAACAGACGGAACGCTAAAAGAAGTGCTAAGAGTGCCCCGACCAGCAACAGGAAAAGAAGTACCATCAGCAGTAACAACATGAATAGGAGAAACAAGAGGATGAAGTGATGACAGACTGAAAGAATCAGAAGTCATATGAAAAGATGCTCCTGAATCAAGAATCCAAGGTGAAGTACCTGACTGCGTAGGAGGTGGTCTCTCAGTGACAGAAGAGAGAGTAGCAGAACCAGCAGAACCCATCGGTACAGAGCCAGAGGTAGCAACCAAGCGACGAAGCAGCGTCACAATCTCCTACTGAGTGTCGATCGACGAGGTAGTCGACGAGGTAGTCGAAGTAGGAGCACCAGAGGAACGTCGAAGATGCTTCTTCTTCCGGTAGCAATTCGCCTCGACATGCCCCTCCTTGCTGCAGTAGGCACAGCGAGGGCGGAAACCACCACCTGAAGTAGGCGCAGGAGTCGCACGAGGAGCAGACGACGATGTAGTCAAAGACGTAGGTGCAATAGGTGGACGAGCAGCCAGCACTGAAGGAAATAACAGCAGTCTAGAATCACGCAGATGAGTCTCCTCTGAGCGCAACTCCATAAGAGCCTCCACAAGCGTGACACGAGGGTGTCGAGCAAGCAGCTAAGCCCGACGCTGCTCAAACTTCGGACGAAGACTAGTCAGGAACTCGTAGAGGCGTCGAAAATCACGCTCAGCACGGAGAGCCAAGCAGCACTGACAAGAGTGGCAACCAGCAACAGAAAGAGAGTCCAACTGACGCCACACATCTGACATCTGAGCATAGAAAGCATCAACCGTGGCATCACCCTGCTGAAGAGACTGCTCCTGACGAACAACAGACAGATAAAGAGCATCCCCTGACGGCTCATAAGTCTGACGAAGATGAGTCCACATCTGAAAGGCAGTAGATAGCCCAACAATCTCAGAAGAAAACCTGTGCTCCACACTAGCAATCAGAATAGATGCCGCACGAGCATCATCATCCATCCACTAAGCAATATCAGACAACCGATCACGGTACAACTCTAAAGCATCTGAATAGGCGGAGACGGCCTTCTCAAAAGCAGCAGTGGCGATATCAAGAGCTGCGTTGTCTCATGTGTCAACAGTCGGCTGCACGGGCTTCGTCGGAGGCTCCAGGGAAGGCAGACAAGGAACATCGCCACAAAGAACACCCCAAAGACGAAGGCCGCGCATGTGAACACGCATATGCTGTATGAAGTCCCGGTAGTTGGCACCATCAAAGAGCACCGAGCACCGAGGAACTGAAACGGTGCTCGACGACATCCTAAAGAGATGTGAAACGACGGCGAGAGCGTAAATGAGAAGCGGCAGTTGACGGCAAGAGCGCAAAGGAAGCGG
>KE371833.1:1739162-1749642 GCA_000418225.1 Zizania latifolia | reverse complement strand
CACCCCGACCCTCCTCTACGCCTCTGCCACCGGCACTTCCAAAACCCTCGCCACCCACCTCTCCCGCCTCCTCACGGATGCTGGCGTCACCGCCCACCCTACAGACGCCGCCGCCTTCGACCCGGACGACCTGCCCTCCGTCCCGCTTCTACTGCTCGTACTCCCCACGCACGACGGCGGTGCGCCACCGCCCGCCGCAGCCTTCCTCGCACGCTGGCTCGAGGAGTCCGCTTCTGACTTCCGTGCGGGGGCGGCGCTGCTCTCGCGCGTTCGCTTCGCGGTCTTCGGCGTCGGTTCCCGGGCATACGGGGAGACCTTCAACGCCGCAGCCAGGAGCTTCACGCGGTGGCTGCGTGCACTCGGCGCTGTCGAGGTGGTTTCCGTTGGGGAGGGCGATGTGGATGGCGGGGATCTCGGGGCCGTATTCGAACAGTGGTGTGGGAGGGTGCTGAGGGTGGTGAACGGGGAGGAGATTGAAGTGGTGCCTAAGGGAGAGAGCGATGACTTTGATGAGTTAGAGTTGGAAGGGGAGGGTTTCGATGATGATGAAGAGGAGGTGGATGGTGGGGAGGTTGACATGGAGGATATTGCTGGGAAGGCACCAGCAAGGAGACAGAATGGGAAGGTGGAGAGGACTTTGCCCAATGGAGGGGAGAATGGTGCGAGGGAGATGGTCACTCCAATCATCAGGACGAGCTTAGAGAAGCAAGTGAGCATCGAGTTTTTAATACATTTTACTATTTGTACATAATGTACAGTTCCTGTTACATATTAGGAGCTTTAGGTCCATTGGGAGTATCTTGATCATATAAGTTAAGTCATATAAAGTTGAAGCTTTGACGAGTGTTAAGCCAGGCTTTGCATAGATGGTTACCATTTTTATTGTTCTTAATTGTAGTTGATGTTGTAGTTTTCATTCTTCTGGATCTGATCTTAGTCTATAATCTAAACAAACCCTTTGTTTGTTGCAGGGTTACAAAATTATCGGTTCTCACAGTGGGGTGAAGATTTGTCGATGGACAAAGTCACAGCTCCGAGGACGTGGAGGGTGTTACAAGCACTCATTTTATGGCATAGAAAGTCACAGGTGAAAATGTTGCTTCCATAAGAGTGTATGTGGAATGCTTCTTACTTCTTAGATGGTTGGACATTGCAAATGACCCTATGTTTATCTTAATTCATAATTATTTTTACAATTTAGAATCTTAGATGCTGTGTTAGAAAAATCATAAATATATTTGTCAAAAACGTATAAAACGTATAATACTATGTAGTTTACATCCTTGTTTTCTTATTTTTGATTATATGCTCATTTTGGCAGATGCATGGAAGCAACTCCAAGTTTGGCCTGTGCAAATAAGTGTGTGTTTTGTTGGAGGCATCACACAAATCCTGTTGGAAAGAGTTGGAAGTGGAAGATGGATGATCCTGTCGATATTGTTAATGCTGCAATTGGTCAACATACAAAGATGATTAAGCAGATGAAAGGGGTACCAGGTATGCATGTATCCGAATTCCCATGAAAAGTACACATAGTTTAGATGAAGGCTTTTCATGAGCAGAAAGGAATTGGCTATATATTCTACTGCCCAAACAAGAAATTAATAGTTTAATACATTGCTAATCGAACGGCGGCCATTCCACATTCCAGCAAGTTTTACTTGCCTATACAGAAAACAACCTGTACAGGGTTCCCACACATATTCTTGCAGCAGCCATGGGCAAAATACTCCAATAAAGAATGCCAGTATCTATCAGATGTGAAATTTTTGAATTTGTTTTATGAACACAGCCTCACAAGAGCAGTCTTTAGAAAACTGTTGATTATTATTATTTGGAGAAAACATCCAAAAGAGAATCCTAGATGATGCCGACAGCTTTGCTAGAGATAAGAGTCCGTAGAAGTTATGCTAGTTATAATCTGTTAGCTAAAGATAAAAGTCCTTAGGAGTTAAGTTAGTTAATTACTTTATCAGTTAGCTAAATCAGGGGATATTTGATAATAGATTAGATCTATTTGCTAAGAGATTAGATTGTACTCAGTCTATAAATATAGGAGTTGGCTATACCTCTTTAAGAAAGAAATAAAGTTTAATCTTCCTCTATTTGTCCTGGCGTCAAGGTGAACAGCCCTAGCCAATCTATTCTGGTGTTAGGGTGAAAAACCCTAGCCAATCTATTCTAGCGTCAGGGTGAACAGCCCTAGCCGTGACTACCCACAACTACTGTTTACGCAGCTTGGGACAAAATCTCTAGGACATAACAGCTTGGTATCAGATTCTGGTGATTCTGCAGCAATGTCATCCACCATGTCTTCTGGTGACATGCTGCAGCTCGACGATCTTGTGGCCGAATTTATGTCAGCTGGAGGACGAGCTACTTGTCAAGGAGGGGATTGATGTTATGTGGAGAAAACATCCAAAAGAGAATCCTAGCTGATGCCGACAACTTTGCTAGAGATAAGAGTCCTTAGAAATTAAGTTAGTTAATCTATTAGCTAAAGATAAGAGTCCTTAGAAGTTAAGTTAGTTAATTACTTTATATGTTAGCTAAATTAGAGGATAATTGATAGCAGATTAGATCTATTTGTTAAGAGATTAGAGCAACTCCAAGAAAGCTTCTATAATTAGTTCCCTACATTATTGTATAGGGAACCATCCTAATTCTAACACTTTCTAAAAATCAATCAATCCACAGTAATATCCTAATAATCTTAATTCCTATATTTTAAACAATATTATAGGGGATTAGAAAGGGGGTTCCTACTTTTGAAAGAAAGGAGATGTGATTTAGGGGATCACTTAGGATAGGGGATCATTTAGGAATACTGTTGCAACGTGTTTTTTTCAAAATACCTAAATTTAATTTTAGAAAACTAGATAGGAGTACTATTGGAGATGCTATTAGATTATACTCAGGCTATAAATATAGGAGTTGATTGTACCTCTTTAAGAAAGAAATAAAGTTCAATCTTCCTCCTATCTGTCCTGGCGCCAGGGTGAATAGCCCTAGCCAATCTATTCTGGCGTCAGGGTGAACAGCCCTAGCCAATCTATTCTGGCGCCAGGGTGAATAGCCCTAGCCAATCTATTCTGGCGACAGGGTGAACAGCCTAGTCGTGGCTACCCACAACTACTGGTTACGTAGCTTGGGGCCACAATCTCTAGGACATAACAATTATTAATGCAGAGTTTCTCACAAGAATATTGGTTGGCCATGGTCATATGCCTCATGACAGGATAAACACCGCTGAGATGATAGCTGGACGACGACGGCTGCTAGGGATGAGAGATAGACTTAGGTTGGGGAGAAGAACATTGGGATGAGAGATTAGACTTCTTCTTTCTTCATTGATTCCTTGATGAATAAAACCCTATTTATAGAGCCTACAAGACTTATTTCTTTAACTAACTCTAATCTAATATGCTATTTTAAAGGAATAACTAACTGAATCCATTACGATTCTAGGACTCTATCCATTAACCTGCTAGGACTCTCAATTACAGATCTGAACCCTTATTAACTGCTGGACTCTAATCTGCCGCATTGCTATAGTACCACGTGGTACTGTTCACGTGGCTAGGCTTGGGCCTGGCAGCCTTGGCCCACAGCCCATGACACTACATCCCTCCTTTTGAGCAGCTCGTCCTCGAGCTGCAGGACGACCTCAAACCTGACTCGACGCCTAACACAAATAAGACTTAAGCCTTTTATATCTCGACTTGCTATAATAGTTGAAATGAAAAAGACATTGCATCTTGAAACTTGTAGGGCTAGGTGGTCCCCATCCTAATGCTCTCGTAGAAAGGACGAGTCTTAGCCAAAACAAAAGCCATGTGTGAGGTGGAGACTCGCCCGCAAATGGTCTTGGTCGGTTTAGATCCATCCTTTGCATCACCGCAGAGGCCGCTGTAGCTATTGGATGGGAACGACAACTCTCTCTTCTTCTTAGAAAGCTATCACGCTAGTGCCGCTTGGAGCTGACGCGTCTCTTGGATCGCAAGGAAGATGAGCGATGATGTGGCACGACAGACACCAATGGAGGTGACCGGTGTGCTATTGTAGCGACCGGCGTTGTCGTCACCATGTCCATCGTTGCATGTTCAGAACGCCTGTCCTCCACCTCCTTTGTATGCGGCTCTGCCTCTTTCACCGCACGCTCCCCTTTATCGTCTTCTCATGTAGTGTTGCGGAGGTCACTGGCGGGCGGAGGAGTCGGCAACAGTGGGGGCTGTGCCCCGGTATTGCCGGTGCGAGGTATACAGGAGGCCACGATCTCGCCCGAGCCGCGTGCTAGGCGATTGAGGGCGATGTTGTAGGCTTCTTGTCATAGAATGATATTGTCAAGTTTCTGCAACATAAGTGCCAACTAAGCAGCGATCCAATCTAGGTTGCTGCTGGTCGACATGTCCACAGGCGCAGGAGATGTCTCTGATACTAAGTTGTCATGGTTTGGATCCATGACAGGATAAACACCGCCGAGAGGATAGCCAGGCGGCGGCGGCTAGAAATGAGAGGTAGATTTAGGTTAGAGAGAAGAACATTGGGATGGAAGATTAGATTTCTTCTTTTTTTATTGATTCCTTGATGAATACAGTCCTATTTATAGAGCCTATAATACTTATCTCTTTAACTAACTCTAATCTAATCTGCTATTTTAAAGGAATAACTAACCGAATCCATTACGACTCTAGGTCTCTATCCATTAATCTGCTAGGGCTCAATTACAGACCTAGACCCTTATTAACTGCTGGATTCTAATCTGCGTGGACTCTAATCTACTGCATTGCTACAGTACCCGCGGTACTGTTCACGTGAACAGTATCGCGTGGTACTGTTTGTGTGGCTGGGCCTGGGCCTGTCTGGCCCACAGCCCATGACATATGCATTAGCAAGCAATCACCCTGCAGTTTCTCTTGGCTAAAAATATTATGCTGCTTCTTGCCTTTTCAGGAGTAAAGTCAGAGAAGCTGGCAGAGGGTCTGTCCCCCAGACATTGTGCATTATCTCTGGTTGGTGAACCAATTATGTACCCGGAGATAAATGTTCTGGTTGATGAGCTACACCACAGACACATATCTACATTTCTTGTTACAAATGCCCAGTTCCCTGATAAGATTAAGGCGATGAGGCCAATCACTCAGGTCATATTCTCAATATATTCAGATTACGAGCCAGATTTTGACATTTAAGTACCCAGAGCAACAAACTTTAAAAATGTGTATATGGTTGCAGCTGTATGTAAGTGTGGATGCAGCTACAAAGGAAAGCCTGAAGGCTGTCGACAGACCACTGTTTTCAGACTTCTGGGAGCGTTTTCTGGTATATATGCAGAAATATTTCCAGATGTACATCACGATAAGGTTTGCAAATTCTGATCCATATTATTTTTTTGTGCTGTGCTAGGATTCGTTGAAGTCCCTGCATGACAAAGATCAACGAACTGTCTACCGGCTGACATTGGTTAAAGGCTGGAATGCAGAAGAGATAGATGCTTATGCAAATTTACTAAGCCTCGGCCAACCTGATTTCATTGAAATCAAGGGTGTAACATATTGTGGCTCGTAAGTGCTTTTCAATATTCTTTCTTGCTGATTATAGACTCTCTTAGACTGCGTATTTATTCAACTGCTGTTTTATGACAATGTGTTCAGGTCAGCAACTTCCAAGTTGACGATGGAAAATGTCCCCTGGCACTCTGATGTAAAAGAGTTCTCAGAGGCTTTAGCATTAAAAAGTGGTGGCGTATATGAAGTAGCTTGTGAGCATGCTCATTCATGCTGTGTCCTACTTGCAAAGGTGGATAAATTCAAGATCAACGGCAAATGGCATACCTGGATAGATTATGACCGATTCCATGAACTGGTGAGCTTTCCTTCAAGGATAACTAGTACGGGACATATACAAGAAGATAATTCCTATATTGGCCTCACCAATGCAGGTGACATCTGGAAAGCCTTTTAAGAGCCAAGATTACATGGCTCTGACACCTTCATGGGCTGTCTATGGTGCAGAGGAAGGTGGTTTTGATCCAGATCAATCTCGTTACAAGAAGGAAAGACGCCATGGTGCGGCAGCTCTCAAAGACTAATATATCTGCATCCCGTATCAATTTTGTTATCAAGCCATGAGGCTTCTGCCTTAAAAAGACTAACCTATTTTCTGGAGTTCAATAGTCAAATTTTGGAGCAGAATTTTCCATTTCATGGATTTGTCTGTTTGTACCAATCTGTTTCTGGATTAATTTTGTAACCAGGGTCACAGCTACGTTGTGATTACATGGTGCACAGGACACAGGTCCAATTTTGCAAAATCGACACTATAATGTTTAATAATTAGTGTATTATTTTGATTGATATGTTAGTGACATGTATCTGAGACACCCGATACTTTTTATTCTAGATTTGCCCCGTACGTAACTATAGTAAATCTTATACATCTTATACAACCTGGAGCGCTGGTTTATTTTTTGGCACATTGGTTTTGAGGTTAGACATATTCTCAGGATCTTCAGTGCGAATTTACAATAGAGATTTTGCAGTCTCTTCTGGCTGGTTATTGATGGTACGAGCAGTGCGAGGGACTTTCATTCGCAAAAGGCCGAAGCATGCGATACTGCCAACTTTTTTGCTGAGAGGATATGCGTAATCGTGTATCGTAGTTTTACATCTTTTATCGCTAAATATTGTGAAATGTTGCAAATGAGAACTAAACAAAATACTCTTAGACTTTGGCTAATTATATACGCAACAATATCTTCCGACTTGCCTATAGTTTACCGTGTATTAACCATGAATATTGAATGGTGGAATCGGCCGTTCTTTCACATTGGTGTACATCTGGATGAAACAACAAATAAACATTCTCCTTCCCTGCCAAATCAAGACGAAGGTTTCCTACCAATAATCTTTACACGAGCAGATCCCATCCCTGAAGTGATGAAACCTCGTGGCGTCTCGCAAGATGATCTCCCTGTCCGCAACCTTGGTGATGCACTTGATCGCGGCGTGGCAGTCGTTGCACACGCGCAGGTTCTTCATGATCCGCAACGTAGTCTTCTCTGGCGTGCTGATGAGGCCGAACGCGATGGCGAGCTTCTCGCTGTGGCGGCTCAGCATCTCCTCCTTGAGTTCGTCGTCCACGTCGTGCAGGACCGACTGGAGATCCGGCACGAAGCCGGCCTTCTTGATCTCCTCCCACATCTTCGCGGCCATCTTGTAGACAGCACCCCTCTGCGGATGCAGCACGTCGTCTGCCCCGAAGACGTGGAGCTCGTTGTGTATGTGAGTCCAGCTGAAACCAATCTCCTTCTTCACCGCCTTGTCCTTCCTCATCTTCCAGATCCTCGCCGCGTCATTCCACCTCCCGCAGGCAGAGTAGACGTTGGCAATGGCGGAGTAGGCACCACTGTTGTTGGGATCAATTGACAGAAGCTTCTCCGCTGCAAGCTCCGCTAACTCTGCATTCTTGTGCACTCTGCAAGCTGAAAGGAGAGATCCCCAGGCTATTGCGTCAGGCTCAACAGGCATTCGTTGGATGAACTCCTGAGCTTCGGAGAACAGGCCGGCGCGGGCGAGGAGGTCAACCATGCAAGCGTAATGGCTCATCTCTGGTACAATCCGGTGCTCATTCTTCATCTGATCATAGTACATTTTCCCTTCGTTGACAAAGCCAGCATGTGTGCAGGCTGATAACACGCCAACATAAGTAATCCGATCAGGCTCCACACCAACACGAAGCATTTCTTCAAAGATGCCAACAGCTTCCTCTCCTTGTCCATGCTGTGCTAGAGCTACGATCATCGATGTCCATGTGACTGTCTCCTTGTGCCAACAAACCTGATCAAATGCCCTCCTTGCCCATGGGAAGCTGCCTGACCTGGCATACATGGTGATGATGGCATTGTTAACTGAACTAGATTGTTCTCGCAATGATCTGATAGCCTTGCAGTGGATCTGCTTACCGTAATCAAGGCATGCCAGGCTTGCACAGACACTAAGAACAGCGGCTAGAGTATAGCAGTTTGGTTCTGGGCCACTTCTGATCATTGACCAGAAGAGATCTATGGCCTCATTGTTGTGGCCGTTCTGCTCATAGCCAACAATCATCGCTGTCCATGCGATAACATCTCGGTTATTCATAACATCGAAGATTTCCCTTGCACTCTTCATGTCCCCAATCTTGACATAGCCTTCCAGGAGGGCAGTGAAGGATATCACATTCAAATCGGTTGCCACTGCCTGATCCATGATCATCCTGGCATCCTTAACACTGCCAGACTTGGCGTATGTCGAGATGAGAGCATTTGTGACCTGGCTACTGTATACCATTTCAGTTCTCAAGATATATGCATGCACCTGCTTCCCGATCCTTACCATGCTGAGGTTAGCACAAGCTGACAGGACACTGGTGATGGTGAATTCATCTGGTGCCATGGAAGAGTCTTGGAGCATTCGTGAGAAGAACTTCAATGCCATGGCATCAAACCCATTCTGGTTGTACCCTGCAATCATGGCATTCCACGAGACAATGCTCCGGTCTGGCATGCTTTCAAACAAGGATTTGGCAAGGTCCATCCTCCCTAGATGGGTATTCAGAGATACCATGGCGTTCCAGCTTGACACGCTCCGTACCCGCATCCTTTCAAACACAGCCCTCGCCGTCTCAGCATCCCCGCACTTGCCGTACATGTTGAGCACCGAGTTCGCCACCGGCACGCAGCTACCGAGCCCAAGCTTGACGACGAAGGAATGAACTTTCCTCCCAACCGCGCCTGCCCGTGTCACAGCGCACGCCGAGAGCACATTCGTGAGGGTGAACTGCGTCGGCGTAAACCCATCGGCGGTCATGTCCACGAGCGTCTTGACAGCCTCACCGAACCGTCCGGCGCGGTTGAGACCGACGACCATGACGGTCCAGGAGACGGCGTCCCTCTCAGGCATTTCGCCAAACACGGCGCGGGCGTCGGCCAGCCGGCCGGACTTGGCAAACATAGACATGAGCGTGTTCCAAGTGAAAACGTTACGCCGCGCCACGGGGATCTCAAAGAACAGTCGGCGCGCGTCTCGGAACCCGCCAGCAACGGCGCCAGCGGACTCGGCGTAGTAGGAGAGCAGGTTGTTGCAGAGGTAGGCGCTGGCGAGGAGGCCAGCCTTGACGGCGCGCGCGTGGATGGCACGGCCGGCGTGCGGATTGGCCGAAGTCTGGCAGATCTGCAGAAGCCGCGCATAGTGGTCGCTGGCGGCGGCCATGGCCGGCCGCGGCGCCGCGCCGGCGGCGCGGAGCTCCAAGGTGGCGGCATCTCGCATGCCGGGGAAAAGCCAGCGCCGCTTCCGGTGCGGATTAGTGGGCCGCTCAGCCCGTGGGCTTTAAAGTAAAGTGCAACAGCTTGCTCGCTTCGGCTTCGCTTTCCCCAAACTGCGGGGAAGCAAACCAATAATTTAGTTAAGGGCTTTTTAAAATATGGAATTTGAATTTTATAGGATTTTTGTATGAATTAACACAATTCCTCAAAAACGTCTAAATTTCAGGCCTAAGATCGAACAGGCTAAAGCGGATTTTTTACTTTTCTAATCAATCACTCGCGCAGTCGCGTTGTCACGCACGCACGCCCCCAATTCTCTCTCGCGAAGTCGGCAGGTCGCAGCCAAGAGGAGGAGGAAGATGACCGTGGGGATGATCAACGCGAACCCGGTGGTGCACGAGCGGCCGGAGCGCGCCGCCCACCCGCACGCCGCCGACGCGCTCGACCCCCTCGACGTCTTCGGTAACAGCCGCGCACAGTATCTCCCCCAAATCCTCTGGCTAAAAAATCGTGAGAAGCTTCACCGGCTGGAACTGATTGGCGCGCCGTCGCCTAACCTTCAGATACGGTGCGGGACATCAAGGACCCGGAGCATCCCTACTCGCTTGAGCAGCTCAGCGTGCTCTCCGAGGAGTCCGTTTCTGTCGACGAGAAGCTTGGTCGCATCCAGTACACTCGCTCCCCCACTCCTTTTTGGCTTGCGGCATGCTCCAAATCTCGTAGAATGAGCGAATGATTCCGTGATTAGGGTTTGAAATCAGGGGTTGGGGTTAGGAGTTGGTGCTTACTGTTAATTCGGATTGTACCCCTGTGTTTGTGTGCTGCTCAATTTTGGAGTAGCTAATTACTAGCACATCGTGATGCCCTGTAGTGTCATGCCTCTAGGACCTTTCTAATATCAGAATCCTTGCGATTTTGGATTGGAAGGTTGGAAATGGTGCACCACATATCATAGTTGTTACGGCGGCGCGGCGAGGCGAGGCGCCAAACTACCTTCACACCTTTTAGACGAGTATGGCGTGCGGCGGGGCGACGCCATACTCACTTCACAAATAATGTAGCAGTAGTATATGATGTATATCACAATTATTTCTATAACAACACAAATGTAATTCTAGAACCACATGAAAATATATATTACTTAAGTCCAATAATCCATTCTCCATACTTCATAGC
>KE371833.1:1717286-1735692 GCA_000418225.1 Zizania latifolia | reverse complement strand
GAGTCGTCGGCCGTGGCGTCCGCCAGAGTCTGCCCCGACGTCTAATCGTCGCTTAGGCGACGCCTAAGCGACGCCATGACAACTATGCCACATATGCAATTCAGCTAGCTGGATCAAGATTTGCTTTCTAAGAAATAGAATTAACTCGTTGAGCAACCAAAATATGTGCCTTTCCCATCTATTGTCCGGTTAGAGAGATAGATTGTGATCTGTAGAGTGGGCCACATGGGGTTTGATTTGCCTCTACTTGCTAGCACAACGCTGTCATTCCCTGCTTGGATTTTTTATCATGATTTCTTATGAGCCTAAATTATCCATTTATGTTAGCCAGTTACCAGCAGCCTTGCCAATATTTATATATCTTCATTCATTATACATGAATATGATCTTTGAGTATGATGATGCATTTGCTTATTGGGAGCATCCTGTGTTACTTTCATCCCGATCTGTACTTCACATTCCAAACATAGATATAATCATTTTCTTTTATGTACTACATCCGGCTTCATTTTTCTGGGACACTGTCACACCTCATAATTGCCTGCAGGATAACCTTCACTCCAACTGTACAGCACTGCAGTATGGCTACAGTGATTGGTCTATGCCTCCGGCTTAAGTTGATGCAGAACTTTCCTCCACATTTCAAGGTGTGTACTGTGCCTGGCTAATTAAGATTCTTTACGGTTCATATTATGTTTTGTGCAACATGCATGCCATTAGCAGTTAGTTTCCAATCATGCTTGTTTTGGGAAATCATTTCACTTTACTCCAGTTTATTTCTGCTGTGAAATATGGGATGGATGAAATGGCAAACCCTACAAGTGCATACTCTTAGAAGCTCCTATATGGATGAACATTAGATATTGTGCTAAACCTTATGGGGGAGCATTGGAAACCTGTGACAAATTTTTATATGCCTTACAGGAACTATAAGTCATCCTTTTGAGTGTCAAGCTTTAAGAAACTTTTCATTTTTACGTGTATAAGTGGGTATTTCAGAAAGATAAGAGATGAATCTAGTTATACTTGAACTGAACTTAAGATGTTTTATAGAAGGTAGAAATCAAAGAAATAACATTGCAAAGCAACATAACTGCTAAATAACGTTGTGAAGGTAGGAAAGTCTGTAAAATAACACTTGTGGAGAATATTCCATCAAAATTTTCCAAGAAAATACAAGGCCTTCTTCCCCTGCTTCTGCACTGTGACCCTTTTTTAATTTATTAATATACAGATTGACATTAAAGTTGCTCCGGGATCTCTTGCTAACGAAGAATCAGGTGTGTATGTCAATCTAATAGAAACATGTAACTCTTCACAGACTGCTTATAGCATACATGTAATTATTGGTTTCTTCCATGAGATCCAGTTCATGTCACCAGAACATGATAGCCATGATTTGTTCACAACCTCGATTCTAGAACTGTTTTTATGCTTTTGCAAGATGTATTAAAAAAGTGAATTTATAAGGGACCTCAAAAGTCTGGGGCCACCATTTTTCTGTTGGGTTACGGGGAGGTTACGCTAGCGCTTAATTTCAAAAATTTATCTCGTTAGCCTAGGAACCATACGTGTAATGGGATCATAGATCGTTACTTTGAGCCTCTAGACGCGCTCGGGCAGCGGAAGTAGAGTCGATGAAGCTCGTCCTCGAGCTACTCCTCACAACTCCGTTCGTTCGTCGGCGGTGAAGTCGGCATAATTCGGCGTTCTCCAAGGAAGAACAGCACCGATGCAGCAACGGTGCCTCTACGGTATCCACACGTACAGGGATGGGATCACCTCGCGTCGGCGTGCTAGCACCACTCGAGAGATCCGGAAGATCAATCACAACACTTGTGATCGTAGAGAGAGAGGGTGGCGGCTAGGGCTAGGGTGAAGTAACAATGACTAGTAGCCTTCACGTGCTAGCCCCACTCCTCTTTATATAGTGCATCATCGTGGGCCTTTAATCTGCATTAAAGCCCAACAGATCTAATCTGTTCGCGCGGTCCGGAAATTCCAGTTATAGCCGGAACTTCCGGCCCCCGGAACTTCTGGATCCCATTCGGAACTTCCGAAATAGACCTTCTGTATCGAATTAATTCTCAACCCGGAACTTCTGGTCCAACCGGAACTTCCGGTTCGTCCAGAACCCGAAACTTCCGGTTCCAGCCGGAACTTCCGGTTCGTCCAGAAAATCGAACACTGGGACTGACCCGGAACTTCTGGTTCTACCAGAACTTTCGGATGCTCTAGAACCCGGAACTTCTGGTTACAGCTGGAACTTTCGGTTCTCCTAGAATTTTCTTGGGCACAATTCTATCAATCTCTCACTTGCACAAGAACCAATTCTTTGCAAGATTTGAATTTCATCCCCTTAAGCGTGCGACCCGATAGGTTCATACGCAAACGGTCGCTACCCGGAAACTATTTCTGGATCGCCGATCAATAGCGGTACTTAGCAGCACATATTGACCCCCGAATGCATACAAAGTCAAAATCATATTTTATAAACCTTGATATACTCACACACCAATTCCTTTATCACATGATATCAGTCAAGCTCAAGGCAAGATTCGTGCCACCCTTGTTGATAGCTTGACACTTCACTCGATCAAGTAGTGGATTCAATCATGATCAACTCTTTGATCATAGTGGCATAGCCATGCACTTTTCCAATCCAACTATCTCGAGGGGCCCAGAGACGTCTCTCCCGTTGTTAGGAGGGGTAAACTCTATCTTGACCGCTCACATCCCACGACATGTTTCGTGATACACTTGAAAGCAACCTTTATAACTACCCTGTTACGGAATAGCGTTTGGAAGCCCTAAGTGTGCTACTACACATTCTGGAATCAATGACGATCTCAGGTCTAAGGATTCTGCAGGTACATTATTTGAGATGATAACTGATGGCACATTACAATAACAATCCCAGCAGTATCTCAAGGTAGGTCTATCCAACTCCATGTTCACCAACATGAGTCCACATCACTGACTTGACATCTCCATATCTATGATCTGTGAAACATGATCATAAATCAGACAGATGTGCTAATCTATGAATCATCACTGTCCCACATGACGATATGAGATTAGGGATCGTTTAGAACAACATCATAACACAAAGAGTCTCACAAACAAGTTATTAACTTGCTGATCAATGTAAAAGATATTTATTTAAGGAACAAGATAACAAATTATCCAAATGTACATCAGCATAGACAAGACACTTTTTCTCACATACACTGGACTCACTCACGCAAGTATCTAATACCCATTGAGCTTAAGTGCGCCTCATACTTGGGTTGTGAGAGAGACTTCGTCAACGGATCTACAATGTTCAAATCCGTGTGCACCTTGCATATTTTCGCATCACCTCTGTATGATCTCACGAATAAGGTGATATCGCCGTAGTATGTGCTTGGACTTCTGATGCGACCTAGGCTCTTGGCTTGCGCAATGGCACCATTATTATCACAATAGAGAGCCACTGGACTAGACGCACTAGGGACGACACCCAACTCAGAAACAAATTTCTGATCTAAACTGCCTCCTTCGCAGCTTCTGAAGCTGCGATATACTCGGCCTCTGTGGTAGAATCCGCAACCGTTTCTTGCTTGGAACTTTTCCAACTCACTGCGCCTCCATTGAGACAGAACATAAATCCTGACTGCGACCGTGAATCGTCTTTGTCGGTTTGGAAGCTAGCATCCATGTAACCATTTACAACGAGCTCCTCCCCACCATAGACCAGGAACATATCCTCAGTTCTTTTCAAGTACTTAAGGATACTCTTTACAACCGTCCAGTGACTTTCACCCAGGTTTGACTAGTATCTGCTCGTAACACTTAGAGCATAAGAAACATCTAGGCGTGTACACAGCATGGCATACATGATGGATCCGATTGCGGAGGCATATGGGATCGCACTCATCTTCTCCAGCTCATCAGGTGTCGAAGGACACTGATTCTTGCTAAGAGAAATACTATGTGACATCGGCAGAAAGCCTTTCTTGGAATTCTGCATATTGAACCGTTTCAATACCTTGTCAACGTACATGCTTTGGCTTAATCCAATTAACCTTATCGATCTATCTGTATAGATCTTTATGTCCAAGATGTATGCTGCCTCTCCAAGATCTTTCATTGAGAAATTTTTTCTCAACGAAGACTTGACAGCATCTAGCATAGGAATATCATTTTTGATTAACAATATGCCATCTACATGTAAGACCAGAAACACAAGTGAGCTCCCACTAGCCTTTTTGCAAACACAAGGTTCTTCTTCGTTCTTGATGAAGCCAAATCCTTTGACTACCTTATCAAAACGAAGATTCCAACTCCGAGAAGCCTGCTTCAGCCCATAAATGGACCGTTGCAGCTTGCAAACTTTCCCAGCATTTCCTGGATTATCAAGACCTTCAGGCTGTGTCATGTACACATCCTCACTTAGGTTTCTATTAAGAAAAGCCGTCTTGACATTCATTTGCCATATCTCATAGTCATAAAATGCGGCAATTGCTAGGATGATCCGGATAGACTTTAGTATAGCGACGGACGAAAATGTTTCATCATAATCAACACCTTGAATTTGTCTGAAACCTTTCGCCACCAATCGTGTCTTATAGATGTGGACATTTCCATCAACGTTTATCTTTTTCTTGAAAATCCATTTACACTCAATGGTTTTTACACCATCGGGTGGATCGACCAAGTTCCAAACTTGGTTCTCTCGCATGTATTCCAACTCGGATCTTCCATCTACACTCAATGGTTTTTACACCATCGGGTGGATCGACCAAGTTTCAAACTTGGTTCTCTCGCATGGATTTCAACTCGGATCTTATGGCTTCAAGCCATTTCTCAGAGTCTGGTCCCATCACCGCTTCTATATAGGTCTTAGGTTCATCATTGTCCAACAATAACACGTCGCGTTGCCCAGTGGTTAAAAATGCAAACCGCTCGGGCACACGACTCAACCTCTTCGACCGTCGTGGAGCTGGTGTCTCAGCAACAGGTTCTGCAACACTTTGCATATCGAGTTGTGGTTTAATAGGAGATGAAACACTTTCTGGTGGCCCTCGAACCTCTTCGAGACGCACCGTGCTCCCACTAACCCCTTTCGAGAGAAACTCTTTTTTTAGAAAAACACCATTCCGGATGACAAACACTTTACCTTCTTCTCGGTTATAAAAGTAATATCCTTTGGTTTTCTTAGGATATCCCACAAAGAATCATTTATCAGATTTGGGCGTGAGCTTATCAGACATCAAACGCTTTACATAAGCCTCACAATCCCAAATCTTTGGAAAAGATAACCTGGGACGCTTTCCAGTCCATATCTCATATGGTGTTCTCTCTACAGATTTAGATGAAACTCTATTTAACGTGAAATCAACAGTTTCTAAAGCAAGTCGCCAAAAAGACAATGGAAGATCAACCTAACTCATCATCGACCGGACCATGTCCAACAAGGTTTGGTTTCTCCGCTCGAACATCCCATTCCACTGAGGCGTGCCAGGCGGAGTCAGCTGTGGAACAATTTCACACTGCTTCAGATGATCATTAAACTCATGGCTCAAATATTCACCTCCACGATCCGATCGTAGAAATTTGATTGTCTTGCCAGTATGATTTTTTACTTTATTCTGGAACTCTTTGAACTTTTTAAAGGATTCCGACTTATGCCTCATTAAGTAGATGTAACCAAATCTACTAAAATCGTAGGTAAAAGTTATGAAGTACTGAAAACCACCTCTAGTTGTAGAACTCATTGGTCCACATACATCAGTATGTACAATGGCCAATAGCTCATTTGTCCTCACACTTTGACCAGTAAAAAGGGTCTTAGTCATTTTGCCAAGTAAACAAGACTCACATGTGTCAAATGATTCAAAATCAAAAGACTTCAAAAGTCTATCTCTATGAAGCTTTTGGATGCGCTTCTCATTTATATGACCCAAACGACAATGCCAGACATAGGTAGGATTCAAATCATTTAGTCGAGGTTTCTTGGTATTAATGTTATAAACGTGTGTATCCTCAAGATTCAGAATATACAAGTCATTTACCAATGGACAAACACCGTAGAGCATATCATTCGAAAATAACGAACAACACTTGTTCTTTATTACGAATTTAAAACCGTCTTCCTCTAAACATGACGAAGAGATAATGTTTCTGTCCAATGCAGGAATAAAATAACAATTATTTAACTCTAAAACTAATCCTGAGGGTAGCGACAAAGAATAGACGTCGACGGCCAACGCAGCAACTTTTGCATCATTGCCGACGCGAGCATCCAATTCGCCTCTTGCACACTTCCTTATCCTATTCAGTCCCTGCAACGATTTGCAAGTGTGAATCATTGATCCGATATCAAATACCCACGAATCGTTTAGACGAGTAACAAGGTAAATTTCAATAACATTTATACCTGAAGCGGAAGTCACACTTTCCTTCTTTTTCTTTTGTTCGTCGAAGTACAACTTGCAATTCCTCCGCCAATGGTCAGGCTTATGGCAGTGGTGGCAAGTGTCAGAAGCAGCGGCACCCGGCTTGGACTTTCCAGCCGAGTTAAACTTGGAGCTCGAGATCGCATCTGGAGCTTTAGCCTTACCCTTTCGCTTCCTCTTTTTATTCTCCTTCTGAACCATCATCACATGACTAGAATTTTTCCTGAGACTGTCCTCGGTCGTCTTAAGCATGCCATGTAACTATGCCAATGTTTTCTTCATGTCATTCATATGAAAATTCATAATAAACGGCTCGAAGCTCGCAGGAAGCGACTGAAGTATCACATCTGTGGCCAAGTCATCATCAAGCTTAGAGCTAAGTTTCTGCAAGTTCTCTACATAACCAATCATCTTGATCATATGAGGACTCACAGGACTACCCTCTGTCAACCTGCACCCAAACAAAGACTTAGAGACATTATACCTCTCGGTCCTCGCCTGGTTCTCAAACATGCCTTTCAGCCCAACGATCATATCGTAGGCATCTCTGTCCTCATATTGCTTCTGAAGCTCAGAGGACATGCAAGCAAGCATGAGACAGCTGACATTCACTGAATCACTGGCGTGCTTCTCATAAGCCCGCCTCTCAACCAGTGGCGTATCATCCTTCGGTTCATCAGGATGGGGTTTTTCTAGAATGTAATCCTTATTTTCTTGTTTGAGAACAATTCTCAGATTCCTGTACCAGTCTATAAAATTTGTTCCAGACAATTTTTCTCTTTTAAGAATGGGTCGCAGGTTAAAAACTGAAGTGTTCTTCGCAGTAGGTGCCATGATCTACAACAAAATACAATGTTCAATACTATGCTATGTTGATCTTCTATGAAATAAAAGATATACCACAATATGAAAAATAATCGCTTTCCCTCTAACGACACACTGTGGGATAAGATCCATAGTCGACTAACTCCTAGTGAGCTTTGGCATCACTGCTAGAAGATTAGTGACATAGGTAAGCAACACCTTGCTAATCACATCATATATGACTCTTGTTCGTTGAGGTGACATCCAATGTCCGACACTCAACTCCATGCCCTAAAGCCCAAAACCATTTTTATAGCTTTGTTAAGTCAACCAATACTATGCATGTGGTGTCTGACACCATCCTAACTGATTGAGATAAAAGATGACACCCTGCTTTGGCAGACCCACCATACAGTGATCACAACCTTAATAGGTGCAGCTATTGGAAAGAGCATCAATACTTAGTTTTCTGAGAGAAAACTATTCTATCAGGGTGACGATGTCTACCGCACACGTAACATGAAAGAATAGTATGACAGGAACATATGTAAATATCACAGGCAATCATATTGACTGTGACATAGTATGGTCCCTTCGCATGATGATCTCCATCTCCATGGTTCCTGTCCTTCGGGTCAAACCGCTTCAAGCCTCCACGAACCTATATCAGTCTATTACACCTAATAGCACTATACTAATTACATGAGCTGAAGCATCACATATCGACACGCAGGTCGTATAACATTTGAACAGCCTTGGACTGTAATCAATCATGACACGCAGGCCATGTTATTACAAGCGAGTATCATATACTTTACAAGGTCATATCAGTCACAACATTCTCTGCAAAAACAAGTTAGGCGGAGACTATGCGCAACTGAAAACAGACCCGGAACTTTTGGCTCAGCCGGAACTTCTGGTCGAAGGGACCAGAACTTCCAACTCAGGGCCAGAACTTCCGAAATCAACCTTCTGACTCGAATTTATTTTTGGCCCGGAACTTCCGGCTACACCCGGAACTTCTGAAAATAACCTTCTATACGGAATTTATTTCTGTCCGGAACCTCCGGTCCAACCGGAACTTTCGAACCCGGAACTTCCGAGTCATACCCAGAACTTCCGAAAATAACATTCTGTATCGAAAATTATTTCGGCCCAGAACTTCCGGTCCAACCGGAACTTCCGGAAATCCGACGACAAAAATAATAGATCCAATCTATATTCATCACATATCACCATATGTGATCGATCCAGATCGAACACTACGAACCTGGCTCTGATACCACTGTTGGGTTATAGGGAGGCTACGCTAGTGCTTAATTTCAAAAAATCTACCCCATTAGTCCAGGAACAATGCGTGTAATGGGATCATGGATCGTTACCTTGAGCCTCTAGACGCGCTCGGGCAGCGGAAGTAGAGTCGATGAAGCGCGTCCTCGAGCTACTCCTCACAACTCCGTTCGTTCGTCGACGGCGAAGTCAGCGTAATTCGGCGTTCTCCAAGGAAGAAGAATAGTACCGATGCAGCAACGGTGCCTCTATGGTATCCACACGTACAGGGACGGGATCACCTCGCGCCGGCGTGCTAGCACCACTTGCGAGATTCGGAAGATCAATCACAACACTTGTGATCGTGGAGAGAGAGGGTGGCGGCTAAGGTTAGGGTGAAGTAACAATGACCAGCAGCCTTGACGTGCTAGCTCTACCTTTCTTTATATAGTGTACCATCGTGGGCCTTTAATCTGCATTAAAGCCCAACAGATCTAATCTGTTCGCGCGGTCCGGAAGTTCCGTTCCCCGGAACTTCTGGATCCCATCCGGAACTTCCGAAATAGACCTTCTGTATCAAATTAATTCTCAACCCGGAACTTTCGGTCCAACCGAAACTTCTGGTTCGTCCAGAACCCGGAATTCCGGCTCCAGCCGGAACTTCCGATTCGTCCAGAAAATTGAACACTGGGACTGACCCAGAACTTCTGGTCCTACCAGAACTTCTGGATGTTCCAAAACCCGAAACTTCTGGTTCCCCCAGAATTTTCTTGGGCACAATTCTATCATTTTCAACCAATGATACCTTCCCTTCAAAATAATCCTGTAGTGGTTTTGTTTCTCCTAAGTTATGTTTATTTCATTCAACTTCCTCATGCCTTTTATGTTACCTTAATTTTTCCAAAGTAGAAAATTTTGTGGACTTGCGTAGTTATAAGGTTCGCTTGATGCAATCTTCTTAGTTGCATTGTTTGTCACCTAGGCTCCAATATATTGGTAAATACTTTCAATATATATCACACTATGGCTGCTGTAGGAGCCCACCTTAATGGAACCAAGTGCTTATTCTATGAAGATAATGATAATTGCACACACATTTAGTTAAAAAAAATGTTTTTTGGTACTTGGTAATGTTAACAATTTGATGGCTACAAATTGGCAGTTAACAAGCAACTGAATGACAAAGAAAGGGTGGCAGCAGCCCTAGAGAACCCCAACCTGCGCCAGCTGGTTGATGAGTGTCTTTGTTCTAACGATTCACACTCACGTTAACTCGTCCTGGCGTGTTGCAACCTGCCTGCTGTACAGCAATAATCATGTATGTTGTATGTGCCCCGTATTCTAGCTGATTATGTATAATCGCAGCTACTACGTGCCATTATTTTTGCCTTCAATGTTGTATGTGACCGAGAATAGCTTATGCACCAGTCCTTCAGACACAGCAATATAGTATGGCTATGCTGCTTCATGCACCATTCCATATTGTACCATATAAAAAGGGGAATGTAGAATTATGGTGTATCATAATTGAGTGTTCACTGTATCTCTGTTGATTGTATTCACTGTAAAATTGAGAAGCATAACTGCTTTTATTTTTGGCACTAATGAATCTGTTTTATGGCACACCATCCCATATTTTTAATTGAATTGCTCATGTTGACTTATAGAGAGAGGAGAAAAGATGCTGCAAATAATAGATTGATTATATTGAGACTTGGGGCCATTATATATGGAGTACATGTTTAAAGAGAAAAAGGATAAGGTCTACATAATTATTATATACTCTAACAGCTCAGTTGGTATCATGTTTTGCATCATATCCTGATAACTATTATATGCTCTAACAGATAACTAGTATATACTCTAACAGCCCAGGTGGTATCATGTTTTGGTTGCATCATTCGTTGTTACCATCTTCGGTAAGTTCATTGATTCGTTCATAGGAAGAGGAGCCGTGCGGTGCTCTATGCCTCTATCTATAGCAATGTCAAATGAAGCAAAATCGTTGTCTGACGAATCGTACGTGTGCGACCTGCAGGCTGCAGCATGCGCCTTTATCCTTACAATGGATTGTCTGTATCCTTTCTTCGATGATTGTCTGTAATCTGTATCCTTTCTTCAGTTCAGAAAACCGGTTGCCGTCTCTCGGGCACATGATTCAGTAACTTGCTAAGCTGACAACCACGGCGACTAGTGGAAATACCGAATCAGATTCCCTGGGAGAATACAAAACTCATGCTCTGTTTGCAAGTACTAACTCTATTCTAAAATATAAGCTATATAAAATTTTTTATACAATTTTGAATGTTGAATAGAGACCACTACTAACTCTATTTTATATTATAAATCAGTTGAACTTTTCAAAATCAAATTTCTCTAACTTTAACCAAACTTAAATAAAAATATATTAACATTTATAATATCAAATAAATATAGTATTAAGACATATATCATGATCAATTTAATAAAACTAATTTGATGGTATAATTCTTGATATAATTTTTATAAAATATGTCAAAGTTAGATAAATCTAATTTATCAAAAAAATCAAATAACTTATAACATGTAACAAATGTGTAGTTATTTTCACTATATATCATCAACAACTATTAAGACATCAACATATAAAAGTACATTTAAATACCAATATAAATATATGACATATATAACATAAACCTACATATTGTTTGCTTAATTATAATAAAAAACTATGAATGTTGATTTTTCTAAAAATATGTAAGTTTTATATTTTAAGATAGTATTTCTTTGTAACCTCTCATGAATTGATGGTTTAACTCTTTGCTGTTGTGCTGAAAACACCTCCAATTTGATTTGAACATATAATTGAGAACGTCAGTACTGGAGAAAGCGATCAAAGGTTAGTTAAAAATGCAGAAAATAGTGGAAGAGAAGAACATTTCATCTGATATATATAGTACAGAAACAGACCGAATGTGATAAAAGATTTACAACCCATACAAAATTATACTTCGCATATTAGATCGGTGGTAAAATTATTAGATTGGTAGTAAAAAAACTACACTGCATATAGTACAGAAATAGACCGAAGGTGGTAAAAAATTTATAACCTATATAAATTACACTTCGCATATTAGATTGGTGGTAAAATTATTAGATTGTTAGTAAAAAAATTACACTGCATATAGTACAGTGGATGGTAGAGCGGTGCGGTGGATTGACGTGAGTTTAATCACCGAGTGGGACACCGGTTTAATCACGTTTGGATCGGTGCACCGGGATTTGAACCACTACAGACCCATCACGCTGAATATTATACAACATGCTTCTCTCTCTCTATATATATATAAGAAAATAGAATTAGTGGGTGCAAATGATTCAACCGGCATAATCCGATTTCAAGTTTCCAACGGGACAGTACGGAACGCCTAACATAATTTGATTAAAAATGTTTATTAATACTCGCTCCGTTATATTCTAAGCCATTTGATTTTTGATAAGTCAAACTTATCTAATTTTAACAATTTTTATAAAAATATATAATCACAATTACAATATTAAATTAGTTTCATTAAATCGATTATGAAGTATGTCTTAATAGTATATTTCATTAGTAATGTAGATGCTAATATATTTTTATTTAACCTTATCAAAGTTAGAAAAAATTAATTTTAAAGAATCAAACAACTTGAAACAAAGTTAGTACATGACATTCACTATAAATCTTTCAAAATTTCTTTAAAAATACTTATACCCTAATAAAAATAGTCGTCTACTCTAGGAAAATAAAGAAAAAAAACTTGGGGTAGGTTGTTCAATTTAATGGTCTAATGACAACGAGCAAGAAGAGACATGCCAAATTTTAGATTAATACGTTAGATATGCAGCCCTATCAACATGGATGTTTTGAAGTGGATAAGACACTGCATATGCATAAGAACGATCGAAGCATAGCAAGAAAATCCCAGCAAGATTTTAGGCTAAGTCTTCTTCGACCTATGTCACATTTATACCATCCAAACAAACCACACAATACAGTTTAGTTTAATTTAGACCCAAAATTGCATAGGTTGTTAGACATGTCTTGATGATCATGATATATTAGTTTACATGCTGAATAACCATCTAAACATGTTTCCATAGGCTAATGGGTCCGTACTATTGTAGTCTAGTCATGAAGTGGTATGGGATGTGCTATTTTATTATTTTACCTTGTTATTTCATCGTTTTTTAATAATTTATCACTATTAAAAATAATATTTTGATTATATTAACGCTGCTAATTGCAACGAGACCATAGGCCAGATCGACACTTCAAATTATTAAATCCTTAACCACCACGAATCAGAAAAAGAAATTTAGACAGAAAATGAGTGGAATGGCATGAAAAATAAAGACGCCTTGAGCTGGATGACAATTTTACGAAGTGAAAGATAAAAATGACATTTCTACGAAGCCCACTCTCGAGAGCGGTATATACCCAATTTTCTCCCACCACCCCATTTTCGAGGAAAAAATAATCAATTGCTCCCGAAAATTCGCACGAAGCCGATTTTTTATTCCCGATATCCTAATCCGGCCGGCAGCGCCGCCGAGGCCGCCGAAGCTCCTCGCCACCGGAACTCGCCTCGAAGTAAGAAGGGGAGGAGCTTTCCTCTAGGGTCGGAGCCTCGGAGGCACGGTGTGGACGGCCGCTTCTCCTTCCCCAACCCGGCCTAGTCTCGTCTCCTGTGCGACCTCCTCGCGCGCACTGCACCGAGCAGATTTGGAGGGGCGACGTCGCCGGTCTCCATCTGAGCATCTCTGCTAGAATCGAATTGGAGGTATTCAGTTATCTTTCGTAGCCCTACCTCCTCCTCCCCTCCACTTCCTGAGCAGCCGTAGATTGGGGATTTTTCCGGGCGATTGTTTTTTCCCATCCAATTAACCCATCCGGCTTATTCTCGATTTCTCTGATGTGTGGTGCTGAATTAATACAGTATCAGTTTGTTTCCAAAGGAAAATTGAGGGTTCAGCTGAACATGCCCCACGTTAGGTCGGCTTCTGACTGAGCTAATTTTTCTTTTGCAGATGCTGGAACTGGAACCGTCCTACTGGCAGCCATAGAAAGAGAGTTTCATGTAGTGTAATATACAAGTTTGCATCCCTGTCAATGTGATAAGGAATTGCGTCAAATTGGTGTCAAGAGATGGCCGATGAGGTGGCTTTTGAGACTGCAAGGAAGATCATCATGCATCCTCTTTATATGCCAAGGTCTTCGCCTTGGCTTGACTTGAAGGTGTTCTACATAAGGGTGAGTAATTGCGAGGTGGATGAGTCTGCACCGGACCATCTCACGCTCAACCACATCCCACTGTCTCATGATACAGTTATTGAGGTGAATGGTCAGCGGAGAAGCATGCACACTGAGTTCATCTCATCATCCCTCAGAAGGGACAGGGTTGACAAAAATACTGAGGAGGCTACATTCGTGAGCACAGATAGTATAAGGATGACAGGGAGTGTCAGGTTTCAGGTGTTTGATAAGAATGATCTCTTGCTCACAGGTGATCTAGAGTTGTGTAGTACCAATGGAGTGGTTGGGGAATCTAAGAACAGCAACAAGAGATGGAATATGAAGTGCCAACCAGTAACATCATGTAATGTTTTTTTGAAGGGGAAGTTGTCCACAGGTTCAGAGCCTTTACATCCTGTGATTGAGGTGTATGTTGCTGGCACTTTCTGTGGTACACCTATTATATTAACAAAGACTGTCCAGCATATAGCACGGAGGAAGTCCCAAATGAAACTGAAGCTTGATTCCATCCCTGAGAATGAAGCAACTGAACAACAAAAAGAAGAGCTACATGACGACTCTTTGAAGGTACTTATGTCTGTAACCATGACCTGAAGTTTTTCATTCAACCTACAATCTCAAATTTAGGCAGACAATGTTTGAATTTCTGTGCATACAACACATATTTGGGGAGTGATGGACTACTTTGGGTTTAAGGGGCTCTTTTTCTCTGCTAAGCAGAGATGCAACTGTAGCATGTTTGCTGTAAGAGACAGTAATAATGTAATATAATAGCCTTTTGCATTGTGTTAGTTTAGATGATTGAGCCATTACTCAAACCACGGCAACAATATTAATACAATTACATATAATTATGTTTTAGTGAGAAAAATATAGACATACCTTTTTAAATTTTCCTGTGGATATATGTGTTGTTATGTCAATTTTTGTGAAAACAAAACTAATCACCATAATCGTATTATTGGCCATGTTCTCTTTTAGAGGATTATTGGGAGACAAGAATGGGTCTAGAAACAGTTGTTAATCCTTACATAAGCTCAATTGTCAATCCTTGTCACATAATGTTTCTTTGGCTTGGTGCAAGTTGCATCATACATGGAGGGTTTGTGCATCTCCATCACTTTTTTTCTTGGCTGATTGATGTAGATCTGATTCATAGTTATTACGGCGGTAAGGCGAGGCAAGGCACCTAACCACCTTCACACCTTTTAAGCGAGTATGGCGTGCGGCAAGACGATGCCATGCTCACTTAACATAAATGTACATAGCACAATAATTTTAGAACAACAAGAATTTAAATTCAAAACCACATCAAATAGAAATAGTTAAACAAATCCATACTCCGTAGCAATAGTTCAAATAGCATAACAAGCTAACAAATATCATCACAATCATTCATGCTGTCCGCACCTAGTAAATCAACTCACCGAGCACATGCCCAACAACTACTCATTGGCTAAACCGAGCACAGCAAATCAGCATCGGCGGAGGGAGCGGCAACCAGCGTAGGGAGAAACAGCCAGCGGAGGGGATGGTGGTGGCGGAAGGAGCAGCGACTGATGTGTTATGAATATGACTTGATTGTTATTGATATGAGGATAAAGGCCCGATATATATACACATATGGAGAGTTACAAAAGGAATATATGAAAAAGGGAAAGCAACAATCTATCCATATATAAACCTAACATATATAGACCTAACATATATGTGACTAACATATATATATGCCTTAACACCCCCCTCAAACTCAAGATGGTAAATTAACCAGACTAAGTTTGAAGAAAAAGAAACTATATCATCTTGTAAGCTAAAAACTTCATCAATTGATGCCATCTGATCATAATCTGTGAGTAAGATCCGTTGAAAATCCTCGAAAGCCTTTTTTAGAAAGACGGGTATGATAGAAGCAAGGGCAAGACAAATACCTAGAAGAAACTCCAAAAGCCGAAAACCACGTACAAAAAAACGCAGAGGACAAGCTGAACACTGCAAGATGCAGCAACACCAGCAAGAAAAGCGGTGGTAGCGGCGGCAAAAACAGCAGCAGATCATCATGTAGATGAACCGGTGGCAATCAATAGACGAAGTCAGCGATAGGCGATGCAAAATGGCAGTCCATAGCCTATGAACATGCCTTAACAAAAATAAAATAGCAGCAATGCATAAGCTGCAAAGACCATGCCATTCATCACCTCTCGTCACCACAAACGGGAGGGAAAAAAAGGTAGGAAGCAGAGGCATAGGCCACAAGGACAATGGCCCATAGCAATAGATGCAGAGATCTAGGATCCAGCGGCGGCGTGAGGAGGCAGCCGACGCACGGAGGAAGAGGCCCCAGTGAGCAAGCTCCCCACGAGGTCGTCGAATCCTCAGCCAAAATGTGCAGGGCGTCAGGGTGAGGCCGGGTGTGCTGCGACGAAGAACCCCGAGGAAGGCTCGAGCGAGCTGGAGTCATAGCCAGGGAACCGTGCGCATGTAAGGTCCCATGCCAGTTTGACGCAGCGGTTGCCGGTGCAGAACTGCCTTGACCCGCGCCGCCGCCAGAGGAGCCAGGGGCAGATGCAGAAGACCACGTCGTCGGAGGCCAGACGGAAGCGGCCCATGGCGTTAGAGCAGGCGGCCGCGTCGGCAGAGATCCTGCAGCACGGCGGGGATGCGGCGCCCAGCGGTGGGGATGCGGAGGCCGACAGGGATGCGGCGAGGGGACTGGTGGAGCTCGGCGGGGGGACTGACGAGAGCTCCTCGGCGTCGTCGCCATGGCGGACCTGTAGAGGCTCGTTGCCTCTCCTAGCGCTGTCCGATCTGTGCGGGGAAGAGGCCAACGGTGCGGGGAAGATCAGATTTGGCCGACGGCGAGGGAGTGGCACGGAACCAAGCTCAAGGATGCCACCCTTGCACGGAACCTTGCTCTGATGCCATGTTATGAATATAACTTGGTTGTTATTGATATGGGGGCAAATGCCCGATATATATACACATACGGAGAGTTACAAAAGGAATATATGAAAAGGGAAAGCAACAATCTATCCATATATAAACCTAACATATATAGAACTCTTCATATATAGACCTAACATATATGGGACTAACATATATATACTTAACATATATATATATATATGTCTTAACATGATGAAGCTTAGGTGCGGCTAGGGTTTTTCAGCATGGTTGGGCAGAGGCTAGAGAGGCTTATGTGTGTCGGGTACTCAGGGCCCATCTCCCATTCATCCATCACCGCTGGCCATATGGCGTCCGCCATGGAGAATATGATGTCCTACTGATGCCATATTCGTCAGAGTTAGATGCCGTACTCTGATAGGCAAGGCACTGGCCATGGTGACCACCACCAGCCACCTGGATGCTTAGTCATTGATTAGGCGATGCCTAAGTGACGTCTTGATAACTATTATCTGGTTGCTATAGTACATGCCCATCAGATAAAATGAACAGTAGAATCAGCAAAATATTGATGGCTTGTGATTGTATTTTTATTTTCACTCTATCGAACCGATAACTGCATGTTCATTAGATATGGGCAATTAGTTAGCTGTCTTGGTGGCTTATGTGATTAATCAATGCATGAAGTATCAATACATCCATCCGTTTGACTATTTAACATGGAATACCATTTGCATTTTTTTGAAAACAATACTTTAAAAGTCAGAACCACATATTCGTGATACATAGATAAATGTAGGTGTTTTAAAGGTTGGTACTAGTTGGATCATTTAGTAGTACTGTCAGCATAAATGCTGCTGTAGTGGATAATGTGAAGATTGTTATTCCAAAGAATATCTCAAGAAAGTGTCGAAGTATATATGGACAATCTGGAGAAAGGTTTGTTACATTCATGTATGTTCCATGTACTAGTAAGCCAAGATATAAGGCATGTCCTACTACAGTGTTTAAAAAAATGTTTGCCTAGGTCGCCTAGGCACCACCTAGGCGCTGAGCGGCCATGCTCCACGCCGCTTTTGGCCTTGGCGACGTGATTAGGTGTTTTTCTGCCTAGGCGGCGTGAGGCAGCCTGCGCGCGCCGAGATGTCCTGGGCGCACGGCAGGACGGGCTAGGCGTGGAGATTAGGGTTAGCTAGCAGATAAAAAAATGAGTCATTCTCCACTCACGATAGCCAACTTGAGTTCTCCTCTTGCTGCCACTGCCGCTAGGGAGGGCCAAGGGGAAATCTCGCCATCGCCGCTGCGAGGTGATGGTCAAGTCTTTGTGGTCTTTGTACTTGGTCAAGTCTTTGTGGTCTTTGTACTTGGTCCATGTGGTCTTGCTACTAGTATGTGCTGCTGTTTTAGCATCTTTAGGACAACATGCTGCTAGTGTGTGTGTTGCTGCTTTAGCATCTTTAGGACAGCATCTTAGCATCTTTAGGACAGCGTCTTGGCATCAAGACTAGCATCTTGACATATGCTCTACATGGCTGCCTATAAAATGTATCTTCACCCCTTGGGTTAGCATGGCATTGTGTGAGAAGTAAACCAGAAAATTTTCCCAACTCTTCCTAGTGTCATCCTCTCAATGAGAGTAAGAGTGCAGCTACTGACAAGTGGTATCAGAGCCGTACTTTCCTGTAGCTTGAACATCTCCTGCTCATCTCCTTCCCTA
>KE371833.1:1688225-1705461 GCA_000418225.1 Zizania latifolia | reverse complement strand
ACTACCCAAGGTGCCCCGGTGCGGCGCACTTCATCGGGTACAGCGACCACGCCGGCGACATCGACACGAGCAAGAGCACCAGCGGGACGCTGTTCTTCCTTGGCAAGTGTTTGATCAGCCGGCAGTCGGTCAAGCAGCAGGTGGTGGCTATGTCCAGTTGCGAGGCAGAATACATCGCAGCCACCTCTGCATCGACTCAAGCCCTCTGGCTCGCTCGGCTGCTTGGTGATCTCCTTGGCAGGGACGCTGAAGCAGTGGAGCTTAGGGTGGATAGCAAGTCCGCTCTGGCCTTGACAAAGAATCCTTTTTTCCACGAGCGCAGCAAGCATATCAGAGTGAAGTACCACTTCATCCGTGGCTGTTTAGAGGAAGGGAGCGTCAAGGCAAGCTACATCAATACCAATGACCAACTTGCTGATCTTCTCACCAAGTCCCTTGAAAAGATCAAGTTTCAGGAGCTTCGCGCGAGGATTGGGATGATTCAAATCTCCCAAAAGATGACGCATAAGACTAGCATCTCGGACTAGCATCTTCGACTAGCATCTCGGACTAGCATCTCGGACTAGCATCTTAGACTAGCATCTTGGACTAGCATCTTAGACTAGCATCTTGGAATAATGGGCTGCATGGCCAGCCTATAAATGTACCCCCAACCCTTCAGATTGGACATGGCATTCTAGTGATCATGAATGGAGAAAATTGCCCCAACTCTAAGTGTCATCTTTAACAATACGAGTGTTATCTCTAACAGTGGCAAGTCTTCATCCTCGAACCAGAGGCACGGTCGCGGCAGTGGCCGTGATAGGGACGGCGGGAGCAGTGGTGGCTCCAGGCCACCCGTCGGCAGCAACGGGAAGAAGAAGACTATCGCCAGCGACGAGTGTCGCTACTGCAGCAAGACGGGTCACTAGGCCCGTGAGTGTCGCAAGAAGAAGCGTGATGAGCAGGTGCACGCGGCCCAGGCAGAGGAGACCGAGTTGAACCTCGGGGTGACGTCGATCGACGCGGAGTCGACGGAGGACAAGTTGTTCGTCCAGTTGGGTGACGATGGGAGTGCAGGGTGCGCGCGGTGGGTTCTCGAGGACTCCGAGCCCGTGCCGTTCGTGGGTCTGGCCTCGGCCAGCGTCACCCCGTTCACTCCATCATCTGTGGCGAGGCCCAGGAGCCCATCCACCTCAGTGAGAACAAGCTGTTTGTGCAACTTGGCGAGAAGGGCAACGGAGGGAGCACTCGTTGGATCCTCGACATCGGGGCGACGAACCACATGATGGGGGAGCGCTCCACCTTCTCCGAGCTCGACAACGGCGTGCGCGGCACGGTCCGATTCGGCGACGCCTCTGTCGTGGCCATCGAAGGCCGCGGTACCATTATCTTCAGACTCAAGAGCGGGGAGCACCAGGAGCTGGCCGGGGTCTACCACATCCCAAAACTGATGGCTAACATTGTTAGTCTCGGTCAGCTCAACGAGGATGGATACAAAGTCCTCATCGAACACAATGTTTTGAGGATCTGGGATCGTCGATGGCGACTGCTAGCAAAGGTATCGTGCTCACCGAGTCGGCTCTATGTGCTCACTCTCGCCATCGACAGGCCGGTGTGTCTTGCCGCCCGGAGCTTTGAGGTGGCCTGGCAATGGCATGCCCGGTTCGGACACCTCGGGTTCCAGGGACTCAAGGAGATGGCAAAAGGGAAAATGGTGCGAGGGTTGCTGCAGATCGACCACGTCGACCAAATTTGTGATAGCTGTCTGGCGGGTAAGTAGCGGCGACATCCGTTCCTGGCGATGAGCAAGTACCGCGCTGCCCACCCGCTCGAGCTGGTTCACGCTGATATCTGTGGGCCAATCACGCCAGAGACGCCAGGCGGAAAGAGGCTGTTTCTTCTCGTCATCGACAATAAGAGCCGCTACATGTGGTTGGTGCCGCTGAGCTCCAAGAATCAAGCCGCCGACGCGATCATTCGACTTCAAGCTCGCGTCAAGGCTGAGACGGGGCGGAAGCTAGGCACCCTGCGCACTGATCGCGGCGGTGAGTTCACGTCGCGGACGTTCGGGGACTACTGCGCCGAGCAAGGCATCCAACGCCACCTCACTGTGCCATACACTCCGCAGCAAAATGGTGTGGTGGAGCAACGCAACCAGACTGTGTTGGGGATGGCGTGCAGCATGCTCAAGGCAATGCGCATGCCCGGCTGGTTTTGGGTGGAGGCCGTCCTGACGGCCATCTTCATCCTGAACAGATCACCGACGAGGAGCGTCGAGGGCATTACTCCGTTCGAGGCCTAGTATGGTAACAAGCCGCCCATGCATTTCTTCCGTACCTTTGGTTGTGTCGCACATGTGAAGGTCGCAGGCGGTCACCTGAAGAAACTCGACGATCGGTGTATACCGATGGTGTTCATCGGGTATGAGGAAGGAACCAAGGCGTACATGTTCTACAACCCGAACACCAAGCACGTAAACATCTCGCGCGATGCGATGTTCGACGAAGGTAGGCCGTGGAGCTGGGGCGAGCACGAGGGCGGTGCGCGCACGGCGGAGGTGGAGCCGTTCCATGTCGAGTACATGACGGTGACGTTTCGCCGTGGTGAACCAGCTGTGCCACTGGAAGAAGTTGCGGCGGACATGTCACACGGAGGCAGCCTAGCACACTCGGCTAGGACACCATCGACACCAGGAACGCCAGTGACGACGTCGAGCGCAGGCGCGCACGGCGATGGCACATCGCCAACATCTGCATCGTCTACGCCGGGGCCAGCCGTGGAGTTCCCGTCGCCTCCTTCTGGTGACCTGGACCTAGACCATGACCACAATAATGAAACACCGCTCCGGTTCAGGATGTTGGACAACATCCTCGGGCCGGTGGAGATCCCGGGACTAGTGGAACGGGAGTTTGATGTCAACGAGGACCTTCTGGCCATCGGCGAGGAGCTAGCCACGTTCGAGGAGGCGTGCCGCGAAGAGTGTTGGCGCAAGGCAATGAAGGAGATGGCATCGATCGAGCAGAACAGTACCTGGAAGCTAGTCGATCTGCCTCATGGTCACTGGCCCATTGGCTTGAAGTGGGTCTTCAAGGTCAAGCGTGACGAGGAGGGCTCCATCGTCAAGCACAAAGCCTGCCTCGTCGCAAAGGGCTATGTTCAGAAGGAAGGCATCGACTTCGATGAAGTATTTGCACCTGTTGCTAGGATGGAATCGATTCGGATACTGCTCGCCGTGGCGGCACAAGAAGGCTAGCTTGTGCATCACATGGATGTCAAGTCAGCATTCCTCAACGGCGAGCTCAAGGAGGTCTATGTCCGGCAACCGCCGGGCTTCATCGCCGCTGGTCACGAGGCGAAGGTCCTGAAGCTGAAGAAGGCGCTGTACGTGCTTCGTCAGGCTCCGCGCGCGTGGAACGTGAATCTCGACGGCAGCCTACGCAAGCTCGGGTTCACTCGGTGCGCTAGCGAGCACGGGATGTACACGAGGGGCATAGCGGCGTCACGCGTGGTGGTGGGCGTCTACGTCGACGACCTGATCATCACAGGTGTGAACCCAGCAGACATCGACGAGTTCAAGGAAGAGATGCGCCGGTTGTTCCGCATGAGCGACCTTGGCCTTCTCTCATACTATCTCGGGATCGAGGTGAAGCAAGGCCGGAACTCCATTATGCTGGGACAGGCGGCGTACGCGAAGAAGCTGTTGGAGAAGGCGGGGATGGGGAGCTACAAACCCTGCCACACGCCAATGGAGGTGCGCCTCAAGTTGTTGACCACGAGCACGACGTCGGAGGTCGACGCGACGATGTATCGCAGCATGCGGTATTTGGTGCACACGTGGGCGGACATTGCATTCGCTGTGGGATACGTCAGTCGCTTCATGGAAAAACCCCGGCAGGAACACCTTGTCGCCGTAAAGCACCTGCTACGTTACATTGCTGGCACGGTGGATTACGGCATGGTCTACCCCAAGGTGTCAAACGGTGACAACAGGCTGACATGCTACAGTGATATCGATTTGGGGGGAGATATCAATAAGAGAAGAAGCACCACCGGCGCGATCTTTTTCCTGGGTAAGCTGCCAATCTCGTGGCAATCCCAGAAACAGAAGTCGGTGGCACTCTCAACTTGTGAGGCGGAGTACATGGCCGGCGCTGCAGGGGCGTATCAGGCTGTGTGGCTTGTTCAGCTGCTGAGCGACATCACCGGAGCAGTCGTTCAGCCGCCAATTCTGAAGATGGATAACCAGTCCACAATCGCCCTGAGGAAGCATCGCATTATGCATAACCGCATGAAACATACTCTACATGAATGCCTATACATTGGCGCATCTCTCGATAGCTGAGGGTGTCATTGTGTGTGCGGGAGCACAGAAGAGTAGCTCAACGCCTCCCTGTCTAAGGCTCTCAGTCACAGTAAGTGTGGAGATATTGGTGACAGGGTGACCATCGTCACGTCGACGTGTGCCAAGAGGGAGCTGGGTGGGTGTTAGTAAATACAGACGCCTCGCTCGATCTACCCATCGGCCTATACGTAAACGTAAAAGAGGCTCCATATATCCGGATAAATCACGGCGTCAGTATGGAGGGATGCATCTTGTTGTCTCGATGTGGCTCTCCTAGTTTTTCTCAGAACTTCCATTGAGTCGTAGTGGTAGAAGTGGTGGCGATCAGCATGCTCCAAGTCGTGGGATGGTGCGGCAATAGCGGAGCGCGAAGGCCGCAGCGTCGTGGCTGTTCGTGGCCACTCCTTTGCTTTTGTAATTGTGTTTGTTTAAGTATCAAGAAAGTGTCAGAAAAGCTGCGAGTTTTTAGCAGCACCAAAATTCTCTTGAGCTTCTACCGTGTTTCGTGATTCACGGAGACGGGCATAGGCGAGCGAGAGATCACAATGGGAGCCCACGCTCTGCCCCGCCACGACGCTGCCCATGGTCGCAGGAAGTCTTTGGCTTTGCCTCTCGCCGCTGGCGCCGCCATGAAGGCTCTCCTCTCTGGGGGAGACAATTCTCTTATGTTTCTGTTGTGCAATCTTGACTGCAATCAATGCATTTTTCATTCAGTTCTTATGACGCACATATTTGATAGTACCCTTTCCTTCCCCGTCATTCATTTCAGGTATTAGAATTCCAGAATCCCAAATCTGAGACAGATGTGGATGTTGACTATAACAGCTTGTACTCGAGACAGGACTTTGTAGAGGGCGAGGATGGTGAACTTTCATGGTTTAATGCTGGTGTCCGAGTTGGGGTCGGGATTGGCCTTGGTATTTGTGTGGGTGTTGGATTGGGTGTTGGTCTGCTGGTCCGGACATACCAAAGCACTAGTAGGAACTTCAGGCGGCGATTGCCCTGATGGCCAAACCATCCCATGAATGTAGATGTGTATTTATCTTGTCCTGTAGGAAACTAACTGTCCATCTTTCCTGTTCATTCTTGTAGTAGATGATTAAGTTTTCTTCTTCCTTTCCGCAGTCACTCTGGAATCTGTTGCTTTTTTTTGTTTGCAATGCCAATCATTTTTGCTCCCTTGAGATGTAAATGCTAGTCTGTATGGTAAATAAGAGTCGAGTCACTTGCTGGTACTCTGATTCTATGAAGTTAAGTGACCGACAAGTGCAGAGGGTGATTTTGCACCTAAAAATTGTTGCATGACATGGCATCTTGTATATATATTATATAACTCGATTAGGTGGCTAGTTATTTGTGTCGTATTGTTTTTTTTTTCAGATTTTGGTCAATATATCACTTATGGATACACCCACTTGTAGCTGTCCTTATTAATACATCTTATGTGAAAATGTTTTCTATATCTTTTCAATTTCCGATGCAAGCTGTTAGACAATAGTTTTGTCCTGTGTATAGATCTCGAGGACTTAGCCTCAACCGTGTATGAAGTTTTTGGAGAAATGGTATTTAAAGCTAACCTTGGATATCCCTTGATGCCTATAAAGATGGTACTCATATGATTACTGCTTTTGTTTTTTCTAATATATAACCAACTTTGCAACACGAAAAACCTGAGGAAAAATCACTGTGATTTGTTACACCAAACCGTGAGCTTCTTTTTAAGCTTTTGCAGCTGAAAATGCTTGTTTACTTGCATGTCACATCTTAATCTACCTGCTCTCTGAATTGATATGATTCTTTAAACATGTCTGTTTTACAAAATCCTGACCTATACTTGCCACCAAAAAGTTCTTCACGCTTCCCACAAATCCACAAGGGACATGACACCATAGTCAAAAGAAATCACCTCCAATAACACCTAACCAAAAGCTACAAGCCTCAGGGATGATTCCAAAATGCAAACAATCTTTTTTTAGCTTTGCTTGTAGTTTGGTGAAGTGGAGATGCAAACAGGTCAGAGATGTGTAACTTCAAAGGCAATCTTCCACTGAAACCGAATGCATCCACTAGCGAAGAGATTGACATGGTTGCTCCCTAGATGAGACACCTCACCTCTCTGCAGAAGAAGGAAAAACAAGCCGGGGAAAACGAAAGACTGAACACACAGACTCGCCAACTTGAGGAAAACAACACTGTAACTAGCTGACCGGTTTCATGGTGCAGGCCTGCAGGGGAGAGGGTCTCTCCTTCAGAGCAGCAGGCAATGGCCAAGGTGCCTGATCTCGGCTCGGACTTGGCCCAGAAGCTGCTGCTCGACCTCCGGCGACGCCGCGAGAGGCTCGGCCTCGAGTCGTCGGCGCAGCGCACGACGTCGAACGCCACCGCTCCTCGGGGTAAGTTGCTGGCCGACGCTTTTTCGTCAGTGTTTGCTCTGCCCTCGCAATGGGGTCTCCCTTTCGTGTGATTATCTATCTCTCTGAAAGTAAAGTGTGCCCGTACTAATCTTCACATCCTGATGATGATATCATTCTGAACTGATACAAAAGTTCTGAATAATTCATGATTAGATGTAAGATAATTTTTATCAGACAGATAAACAATGTCTTTTTTGCTAATTAATCCAAGGGTTTGCAAAATTAGGATGAACAATAAGTTGTGTCACAGTTTTGAATTGCTCTCCTATTACAGATGCTTATTTGAGTTCTCCGAGACCAGCTCGAAGCCAGAAGCCACCACAACAAGGAGCTCCTCGAGTAGGAAGAGCAGAAGCAGCAACAAACAGATCAGTAAGCAAAAGTTCTAACTTCCAAATGATAGTTACTGAAACCGTTCTCAAATTTACCTCTCATTTCACTCTTTTTTTATCCATTTGCTCTATGATCATAGTATCAGAAAAGTGGCAATGCCATTGTCAGAGCCGGGAAGCCGCATCACCGTGACACTCCTACTGCCCATTCACGTCAAATTGTACCATTCAATCAAGGAAGCAGCAGCAAGCAGAAGCCTGCAAACATCGATGTGCAGATGGCACTGGCCCTTGCTCTCAGCAACAGAGGCAAGCTTCAGAACATGGAACTCGTGTCGTGCAATGGCTCCATCTTCTTCAGGGAGCCAGAGAGGATGCAGGTGCACCACCATGGACAGAACTACCTTGTGTCTCCCAATGCACACGTCGGCAAGGTGGCAATCGGCGTCCAGAAGCTCAACGACATACTCATGGCATATTCTTCCGGTGTCATGAGCAGGAGGAGCTCGGTTGATATTGGGAAGGAGCTCTTCAGAGGAGCCATGGACTTGGAGGAGTCCCTTAGCATGCTTGTCATGCTTCAAGAAGCCTCAGATTACATGGAAGGATCTGGGCATGGCAAGGTGTTGCTACTGGAGGGCAAGGAGAACCGAAAGAACTCAGCACGTTCACGAAGTTCTGCAAGGCTGGTAGAGATTGTTGACGAAGATTCAGAGACCGAGCAACCCAAAAATGCAATGAGTTTATCAATGCAGATAGTTCCTCACAAGAAGTCTCAAAGTTTTAGTCCAAACAGCAGTTCAGTCTTGCAGCTCTCTACTGTTACAAGCAATTTCAGGAGCAATAATGCTTCTAATGGTGACAAGGGTGATTCAAAAGTGAGGATGCCTAATGTAATAGCCAAGCTGATGGGATTGGACAATCTTCCATCAACGAAGGTGGTACACAAGGGGATGGAGAAGTTTGTAAAACCTGAAGCAGTGTCAAGAAAGGATAAAAGGACAAATGCGGTTGGAGGCAAATTACCGATTCAGATTGTAGGCTCAGAAAGGGTGCTCTCCAAAGGACAGAACATGAACTTTCTGCCAAGTGAGTGGAAGATTGACTTGAAAAACTCTGAAGAATACGTAAGTGCAAACATACTGGCACCTCATAGTTCACCATTTCCTGGAGTTGATAAGCAAATAAGGCAAACCATGAAACAAATGTTAAACAAAACGGGGAGTTCAGATAGAACTAGTCTAGGAGAAGGAATCCATGAGGACAATAAACTGACCGAAGAAACCAAGCTTCAGAAGGTTGTCAGTGTTGGATGCCGCACTGATGCAGGTAGAAAGATGGATTTTTTAAAAAGATTTAGGAAAAACTCAGACAACAGAGCTGTTACTGAAGAGAAGCACATTATTCAAGAAAAGAACACAACACTAGGAAAAAAACATGCTACAAGCATGAAAAAGTTGCTGGGCAGAGACAGTGAGGATAAATCTAAGAGAACGAGAGAGAGGTTTAACAAGGAAAACCTTTCTACTGAAATCAGGAATGCAGGGAAGAACGACAAGACAGATCAGAGGAAGTGTCAATCATACAATAAACAGACAGATAAACAAAGCATCTCAAAGAAATCTCAGAATCACCGTGAAATGAAGAGTAAAACAAGCATTCAGAACTTAGAAGTCAAGAAGCCAATGAAGTCAGAAGCAACACAATTGAAAAGACAGGTCCCATATGCAGCAGAGATACAACATGATAATAGCAAGCATGGAAAAGAAAATGGTATTGGCAAGCCATCAGATAGCACACATGGTGATGGATGTATTTCTGAGCAATCTACAGGACTGGTGAATGACAGCATAACAATGAGAGTGGCTTCCCATGACCAATTTGTGAAGCAAATAACTGAAGTCACCACAACTGGTGTATATACAACTGGAATGGCTTCCCCAGATCAACTCGTGAAGCAAATAACTGAAGTCACCTCAACTGGTGTATATACAATTGACAGTTCAAATGTGGTAGTAGATCATAGTGCAACTCCGATAAGTGTAAGTTTGACGAGCTAGAATCCTGCCTAAATACTTTGCGCACATATTATATCAGTCTAACGAAATATGCTCTGGTTTCTGCAAATGCAGGATGACACAAATAACCATACATCTAGTGAAACTATACAGATACCGGAAACATTGACTGAGGGGGAACAACACCAAAAGCTGCAACAAATGGTAGAGGTTAATGAGCAACCTATGGATGGTACGCATATTCTTGATTCAATGTTGTAGATTGAAGGAATGGAACTTTTGAAAATGTCCTGGATTGACAACACTATGCTTTTATTGCAGGTATAGGCGATGCCAAAAAGTCCAGTAATCCGATGGAATTGCAAGAACAAAAGATGCATGTTGTTTCGCGTGATTCATTCTCAGAGAATCAGCTCCTGCTTATCAAAATGCTGCTAAAGGATAAATACTTACTTGAAACTGTGAAGACGCTTGTCAAAATTCATGTTCCTGTACATTTTGTACATGCCAGTTCAGATAAATGGTCAGAGAAAAGCAATGCTCTTTTTTCAGACATAGCACGGGAAGTAATCAGAAGGAAAGCTAAAAGAACTGAGGCAAAGGTAGAAGTTAGCATGACATGCACAGCTAACCTGAAATTGCAATACTTGGATGATCTTATTGTAGAATTGGATGGTGATATTAAGAGTCTGGACATCTCTAAAAAATCTCATCAGCAAGGTGAAGATAACACAGCGGAAAATTTGCAAATGATACTTTACAGGGACATTCAGAACAACCATCCAGATGCCAACTCGATGTGGGATTTCGGTTGGAATTGCATATCTGACCTACCGATTGAAAGGAACGAAGTCATCAGGGATCTGGAGAAGAACATATTGAGTGGAATCATCACAGATTTAGCAAGGGAGCTAATTGAAGCATCAGTACGCCATGGGTGCTGTGCCTGCGAGGCCTGATTGACTGAAAAATGTTTATACTGTTTGAGTATATTTCTTCTCTGTATTTTTTCCATTGTATAAGGGGCTTTATGTATATTTGCCTCCTTGTTCACCTTGTAAATCCTGGACACGTGAACTCTCTTAGGGCTATGGTCCCTAATTCAATCCAGTGGCTATCCTCAAAACATGGTATCAACTCTAGGTTAGGGTTCCTCTTTTCTCCACCACGTCTGGCAGCTTCTCCCAGTGCAGTGCTGCTTCTTGGCCGGGTCGCTGTGTTAGCGATCGCTACAGAAAACGATGGAACAATGTCTCTCGCGCTCAATTCCTCAATCAAGCCGAGCCACCGCCATTCATTTCATCAAAATTGTTCAAGCGTTCAGTTACATGAGTTGCTGCTTATATATGCTTACAGTCGACTGTTCACTCCACCATTCCGTTTACATCATTTGGCCCATTTAGGCCCACATCGCTTCACGTTGGCTTGCTTGGTTCTGTCTTGCTTTGGCAGCTCATCTCCTGGCTTCCCTTCCTGTTCACCCTTCGATAACATAGCTGAGACGTCTGGACACTTAACAATCGCCTCCCCATGTGGACTGGCTTGCCCCCAAGCCAGTGAAATTAGGAATTCTGCGTGCATGTCTGCCAGACTTTCCCATGTCGCCTTGGTAGCATCACAGTTAGTCCATTGCACCAAAATTTGATCAATTTTCGACTGACCTTCAAAGAAGCTAAGCTGGACCAGTATGTGCCAGGGTTGATGTCCATCAGGAAAAACCGGTAACTTGTCCATAGTTGCTTCTGAAACTTCATGAGCTCCTTTCAGCTTCTTTGCAATTCTTCCAGATTTTCCCTGGTCGCGATTACTGCATTCTGGTTTGCCTAGCATAACTAGCTTAAATTTCCTAGTTTCATTTGGGGCCAAATCTTCAATTTCTGCAAAATATGATACTGCCCATACATTTCCTCTGAATTCTTCCAAATCAGACTCCCCTATTCTATCAAATGGATCATCAAGATACCTGACTGATGCATTGCTTTCTGCCCACAAATTTATCTCCTCGTGAAAACTGGCTTGGACATCTTTGGCACTCCAATCATTCAATATCATTAGACCAAGGAATTGTTCTTCAGTATCATTGATATTGATGGATTTGCCCAGTTCACAATTACTGTTGATTAACACATCATACATTTCACTCGTTGGAGCCAATATCTTCCCTTGCACAACAACAAGAAATTTATCAGCCTCCTTGAGAGTTCCATACTGGCAGAGTCCCCTAAGGATGGAGGTAAACGCATCAACACCAAGATTAAGCCCCTTGTGCACCATCTCATGATAATTCTTGATGATACCTTGAGTATCGCCAACCTTGCCATATCCAATGATCAGTCTGGAGTATGTGTTTAGATCAGGAACAGCTCCCTTGTCCATCACTGCTGTTAGCAGCTCATTCGCCTTGCTGACCTCTCCAGAATCACAAAAGGCTTCTAGCATCTCATAGCAAGTAGCAGTATCCTGCACTGAACCTTCATGAAACATCTTGACCAAGTACTCCAATCCCTCCTCCATCTTCCCTTGTCTGAAACATCCATCAATGAGATGGCTGTTCGTAGTATCATTTGGTTTCAACCCAATGGAGAGCAATTCTTGCAGCAATTGCAATGCTTCATCGACATTGCTTTCATTGCAATACACGAATGAGTTCAGGCGACAGCCACTGCAAACCCTGTCGTCTCGTTGCTCACATGCTGACTTCAGATCACCAGACCGGCAATAGTCATGCACAATCAGTGAGTAAGCAACGTCTTCGAACACCAGGTTGCTCTGCAGAATCCTCCTGAGCAGCAGGATTTCCTGCGTAGTCCTTCTCTCCTCGAAGACTCCTAGAGTGAGCACGACGTATGCCACCCTGCCTGGCGTGCACTTCTTGCCATGAATCCTCTCCACGAGGGCTGCCATCCTTGCAAACGCGCCCGAGCGGCTGAGGACGCCGTCGACAAGCTCCACGGTGCTCTGATTGGCATACACCTGCTTCAGTGTTCTCAGCTCAAACACCTCCCAGGCCACCCCGAAGCGCCTGGAGCGCTGGGCCGCATGCAGCACGGCATTGAAGGCAGAGAGGGAAGGAACGACTACCGCGAGCGGTTCCAGAAGGCCGCCCTCGCCGCGCTCGGTATCCTCAGCAACTCCAGCGCCGATGACATCAGACCCATTCAACACCACAGCACACAGCGAGCAGATCGGGCGATGTCGCTCTCGCCGTCGGGATCGGTCACGGCGGACGTCCTCCTCCACGAATCTGGCCTCTTCCTCCCACCCAGCCCTGTTCTGGTCCACCACCTTGTTGGTGAAGAAGGCCACCGTCGTGATCCAGCGTTTCTTACGCCAGTGGTCGCCGTTGCACCCAGAACTCGACGGGGATGTTGGGATCGGCAGCGGTGGCGGCCAGCTCTGTGGAGAGCGCGGTGGGCACGGGGGCCACGGTGGCCAACCGAGACGTAGCTACCGGAGTTGTCTGGACTGCGCGAAACACAGCCAATGGGGCCGCCTGGCAGGTTGGAGGCGCAGCCCCCAGGGATGGTGGAACTTCCCGGTCGTGCGGCAGCGTGCGCGTGCGCCGGGAACGGTGCAGAGGGCGCGGGCGCCATGGGCCACCGAGGGTGGTGCGGAGGTTGAGGGCACCACGGGTGCAAGACGCGGCATGGAGAGGCGCAGAGGGCGCGGGCGCCGCGAGCGCTCAGTGAGGCGCGGCGGACGTCGATTTGCCGGGCACGGCGCAGGGGGACTCCTTGGCAGCAGGGAGCGGCAGCTGCGGAAGAGGAGCTGACGGAACGGGCGAGGTGGCTTGCCTCCTCCTCTTGATCTGATAGCTAAGTATTCGGCACAAGTTAGTTATCTGCACTACACGTTGCTTTCTGTTTTGCATGCGCATGAGCTTCCTGGACGTGGGAGTCACGCAGTAGGTTGTGGCGAGAATATCTCGCACGACGTAACAAAACTCTGCACTTTGGAGTTAGCCGGTTAAATGAAAAAATTGCTGCTCTGCTCCTGCGGCAAACACTGCCTTGTGTGCCGAAAACACTACAACTTTCTTTCCCCAATTCCAGTTCATCCAGCGTTGTGTTTTCAGTGTGTGATTCATTCGATTTTCATCAGCGATCTTGAGTGAAACCTATCAATTGGTATCAGAACCCGAGTTCACTAGTGAAGGATCATGCCATGGGGTAGGTCTCTCTCGCCGCGTCGGAGTGCAGGGACATCCGATCGCACTCCTCTCACTGGATCCGGCAGCCGTGGCGATGGCAGCGGTGGATCCGACCGCGGGCTGGTGGTGCACTGCGTGGTCAAGGAAGCAGGAGGTCCGGCGAACTATCTGTTGCTGACCAAGACGAATTACAACGACTGGGCGCTGTTGATGAAGATCAAATTGGAGGCGCGTTTTCTCTGGAGCACGATTGATCCCGGAGTCACAAAATTTCATGAAGACAGGATGGCTCTCGACGCCATATGCAGTGCTGTCCCACCGGAGATGATCTCCACACTCGCGACCAAGGCGTCGGCAAAGGAAGCTTGGGACTGCATCAAGACCATGAGAATTGGTGATGAAAGAATTCGGAAGTCGAGTGCGTAGAAGCTTCGTTGGGAGCACGAGGCACTCATGTTCCGGGCTGGCGAAAGCGTTGAGGACTTCTCCCTCAGGCTCACCGGCATGGTCACTCAGCTGGTCACCCTTGGCAACCCTGAACCAAGCGAAAAAGTCATCGAGAAGTATCTGCGTGTGGCAAGGTCTAGGTTCAAGCAGCTCGTGTTATCTATCGAAACTCTGCTTGACATCTCGACGTTGTCCGTGGAGGAGATTACAGGCAGATTAAAGGCTGCCGAGGAGGATGATCCAGCCCCACCGACCATGGGAGTTGAAAAACTCTACCTCACCGAGGAAGAATGGGTCGAACGCAGCAAGAAGAAGCAGCAAGAATCTAGATGAGGTGGCTCCAATAATCGTGGCGGGCGTGGCCGCGGCGGTCGAGGCCGTGGCCATGCCGGCGGCAGGGCATCGGACGCTTCTGGAAGTGGAGTGGACAAGAGTGGCGATAAATGTCGCATTTGTGGCAAACTTGGCCATTGGGCCAGAGAATGTCGCAGCAAGCCTAAGCATGAGGAGCAGGTGAACGTCGCTCAAAAGGAAGAAAAGACTCTCATGCTGATTCAGGGAGGTGTCACAGGAGTTTTGAAGCCATCGGAATCCTGCATCAAGGAACCGGTACCTGTTCTTGTGCCATCAATTACATCATCTGCTGAAAATTGTTCTGCACTTGGGGAGCAGAAAATATTTGCTGCATTTGGTGCTGAAGCTGAGCAAGAACTAGGAAAGTAGATCCTGGACACAGGAGCATCAAACCACATGACGGGTGACCGGAGCGTGTTCGCTGACCTTGACACAGAGAGCACCAGGACTGTTTGTTTTGGAGATGGACCGGTCGTCCAAATCGAAGGATGTGGAACAGTGCTCCTGCAGTACAAAAATGGAGAACATCGGCCTCTCTTCAACGTGTATTTCATACCATGACTCACGGCTAATGTGATTAGTGTGGGTCAATTGGATGAGGTTGGTTTTCATGTTCAGATCGAAGCTAGATTGATGCGGATCCGGGATGAGAGACAACAACTTCTTGCAAAGGTGTGTCGTGGTCCAGGCAGACTATACGTGCTGCACATCAATCTCGCACAACCGGTCTGTTTGGCTGCACACGCTGGTGAGGATGGCTGGCGCTGGCACGTGCGGTTCGGGAATTTGAACTTCGGTGCTCTCCAGAAAATGGCGTGTGAAGGCCTAGTTCATGGATTGCCGGAACTAGCTCAAGTTGAGCAATTGTGTGATGCCTGCCTGGCCGGCAAGCAACGGCGTGCACCATTTCCACACCAAGCTGGTGCACGCTCCACCGAACCGCTGCAGCTTCTCCATGGTGATCTATGTGGGCCGATCACGCCACTGACGTCGAGCGAGAATCAATACTTTCTCCTGCTTGTCGATGACTACACTCGCTATATGTGGGTGTCCCTGCTTCCCTCGAAGAACTGCGTAGCGGAGGCCATCAAACGGGTGCAAGCAGCAGCCGAGAGGAGGTCTGGCCAGCTACTGAAAGCACTCCGCACTGATCGAGGGGGAGAGTTCACAGTAAGGCAATTTACTGAATACTGCGCCGAATTTGGAGTCCGGCGTGAGCTGACGGCGCCATACAACCCACAGCAAAACGGCGTTGTAGAGCGCCGGAATCAAACTGTTGTCGGGACTGCACGGAGCATGCTCAAAGCCAAGGGATTGCCAGGTATATTTTGAGGAGAGGCGATCAACACGGCTGTTTATCTCTTGAACAGGTCATCGTCAAAAGGCATTGGAGGAAAGACGCCATATGAGCTTTGGAATGGCTCACCGCCGGCTGTTCACCACCTCAGGACCTTCGGGTGCGTGGCACACGTGAAGGTTACAACGCCGAATGTGAAGAAGCTTGATGACCGGAGCCGACCCATGATCTTCGTGGGCTACGAACCAGGGTCAAAGGCGTACCGTGCATATGATCCAGTCACTCGGCGTGTACACATCACTCGGGACATTGTTTTTGATGAAGCAGCACAATGGAGCTGGGACGGCGAGGTGCAGGTTGAACCAGATTTCATGATTTAGTACACTACGGTGTACCATCCCGAAGTGATGACAACTCCAGGCGCTGCAACACCACTATGGGCTGAGCCATCTTCAACGACACCTAATTTTAGACCAGCAGCAGGAGCATCTCCGGTGGAGTTTGTTACTCCACCAGCACATGTGGAGGATGAGGTCGACGCTGATCATGATGATGCCCCTCTCCGTTTTCATCGCGTCGACGACATACTAGGTCCGGTGTCACCACCGGGACTGGTTGTTCGAGAGCTAGAGGAGAAGTTGCTGCTGGCTAGCACTGGTGAACCAGAATCGTTTGTGGATGCACAGTAACATGATTGCTGGCGTTAGGCAATGATGCAGGAGATCAAGTCAATTGAAGAAAATGGGACATGGTGTCTTGTTGATCCACCGTCTCAGCAGCGTCCCATAGGGCTCAAGTGGGTGTTCAAGACTAAGAGAGATGTAGCGGGCAACGTGACAAAGCACAAAGCAAGACTTATCGCAAAGGGATATGTGCAACAGCAGGGAATTGATTTTGATGAGGTCTTTGCACCTGTCGCCCGGCTTGAATCAATTCGGCTGCTGTTGGCGCATGCTGCAAGTGAAGGTTGGACAGTCCACCACATGGACGTGAAATCAGCATTCCTCAATGGAGAATTACAAGAAGAAGTTTATGTTACTCAGCCACCAGGGTTCATCATCGACGGAGAGGAACATAAGGTGCTACGCCTTGTCAAAGCACTCTATGGGCTGCGTCAAGCTCCACGTGCATAGTATGCCAAATTGGATGCTTCACTCCTAGCACTCAATTTTCAGCGCAGTACATCGGAACATGCTATTTATATGCGTGGAACTAGAGGACATCGACTTGTGGTCGGCGTATACGTCGATGATCTTATCATTACCGGGGGGAGTCAACAGGAGATTGATCAATTTAAGCAAGAGATGCAGGACACATTTTAGATGAGTGATCTCGGGTTGCTGCAATACTATCTTGGACTGGAGGTGAATCAGACTAAGAAAGGGATTACCTTGAGTCAAGGTGCTTATGCTGTGAAAATACTTGAGTTGGCAGGGATGGCCAGCAGCAATCCAAGCCAAACTCCAATGGAAACGCGGCTTAAACTCAGCAAGCTAAGCAGTGCTCCAAGTGTAGATGCTACTCAGTACCGAAGGATTGTCGGTTCACTACGTTACTTGGTGAATTCCAGGCCGGACTTGGCTTTCTCTGTGGGATATGTTAGTAGGTTTATGGAGAAGCCTACTACTGAACACATGGGAGCTGTGAAGAGGATATTGCGGTATGTTGCTGGAACTATAAGCTATGGTTGCTGGTATTGAAGAAAGAAGGAGGCAACACAACTTATTGGGTATAGTGACAGTTGAGGAGTCATGGTATGAACCATGAGGTGATGAGTGCTTGTCAACCAGATGATGAAGATTGGACGATTAGGATGAAGGAGGAAAGGATGAGAAGACTCGACCGTGACGGAGCTGTCGTGCGACTCAGGTACACGGACGGGCGTCGGTCGGGCAGAGGG
>KE371833.1:1631070-1652999 GCA_000418225.1 Zizania latifolia | reverse complement strand
GACCTTTCGGACTTTTGCTTGTCTTTTTGGTCATTTGGTTAAATTTTAATTTTGTCTTTTCTAGATATTTTCTTCTATCTTCTTTCTCGTGTTTTTGTCTTGTTTTTGTGTTTCCACATTTGATCTTGTGCTTATGAGTGCATTGTTACGCGTCTTTTTTAGTAGAACGTATACTGCACTCATGAACGTATTTTGACAGATACTTGCCTTTTCCTTGGACTATTTACTCCTGAGAGTACTTTTTGGAGGAGAGTGTATCAACTTGCAATGAGTGAATATTTAAACACAGCCTTGTGCTGAGCATCTTGAAACCACTCGCAAGTTCGATACAAGAGGTTGAAAGATTTTTATTTTTCCACTGTGTTTTTTTTGTTTTTGCGCCCATTCACCCCCCCTCTGGTCACTAGTTTCGGTCCTACATCGGGGAGTGCCGCTCCACCGCCTAAAAAGGTTGCAGTGGTTCCCCCTCACCCGTAGAGGCTGGTTCCTCATGATCCTTCGACACTGATCTGCTCTCCTGCTATGATGCCGGCTGTTACTCCCTCGATGATGTCAGCACCAGTAAGTGATCTTGCCATTGTTAATGATTTTATTTTGCCTTTTGTTTTGCTAACTTCATTGTCTACCAGGCTACCACTGCCATCGTCTCCTTAAACGATCGTCTGGCCACCCCGAACCTAGTTGTGGTTGAGGCTGATCGGCCGGCGGTGGATCCAGTGATCAGCTCTGATCCCGTGGTGGTGACCTCCAATTCATCCGCTGATCTTGGTCCCGTTACTGCTTCCGGTGATCCGAGAACTTCTTCCGGTGGTCCTACCCAGGCCACAGCACCGTCTGTCATCGTTACTCCTACTGGGCTCCTATCGGTTAGTTCCCATTTGACCATCATTCTTGTGCATTGTGTTTGCTGCATTTGCATCGTCATTCTTCATCATGCCCTTCTTGTGCAGGAGTTTGCAGACATGTTTCCCTTCGATCTTGAGGGGCTTGTTGATGAGGCTCTGGTTATCCAAAGTGCACCTATTGAAGCTATGCCGATCCCCACCGACGTGCATGAAGCCCTGGCTAATGTCTTGCGTCACATCTAGGAGCCTCTCGACGCACTCGTGACTGATTCGGCACCAATCAGGGCAAGGCTTGCTGACATCTAGGATTAGCTTCCTAAGGACTTGATGGAAGATTTGTCTCCTAGCTTGTACTTTAAAGCTTTCCAGCCATGCTACGAGCGCATCACTCAGCAGCTGATTGATTGTGCCGAACAGAGGCGGCGGTGCCAACATGGTCCGGCTGATCGGGATGTCATCCTAGCTAAGAAGGCCAATCTTGATGATCTGATCACTGAGCTCGGCAGGATCAATGATGAGGTCACCCAGCTGTGATCCTAGGAAGAAGAACTCCTTGCTCAGCTTGCAGAGGTCCGTGAAGAAATTGCTCTGCAAGAGAAGCGGCTGGCCAATATACCAGCAGAGATCGTCTCCCGCCGATGGGACATATCCGATTTTACCAAGGCCACATATCGTTGATACCAACAAGCAAAGTCGATCCCTGGGAGCAATGAAGAAGATCGTCGGGACCTGGAGAATATCAACCATATTCATGACTATGCTGTAGCTGCTCTAATGGCTTATTTTGGGGAACCTTGAAAGTTGTTACATATTTTCCTTTTATTGTGCCCGAACTTCACTTCCATAATCTTTTATAATACTTTGATTTTTCCTGCGATGTTTCTTGTGTTAATTTTGCGCTAAAGGCGATACCCTCGATATCAGCTATTGACTACTACTGAAGGCGATACCCCTGGTATCGGCTATTGAATGTTATCTTTGTTTGCGCGTATCGGCCTGATGGCCAATTAGGTCTCGATCCAAGCGCTCGGGTGATATTTCTTCAAGTACTTCCGTTGAGCGCCTTCACGAATTCTTCTCCTTCTAATGTTTTTAAGATATAGGCATTGCCTGGTAGGACTCGGCTCACCCGATAGGGACCTTCCCAATTAGGGGACCACTTGCCGAAGCGATTATCTTTAGTCCCGATCGGTAACACGAGTCTCTAGACTAAGTCATTTTCTTCGAATGTCTTGGCCGATACCTTTTTATTATAATGCCTTGGCACCCTTGCCTTATTCTTTTCTATCTTCCTGAGCGCACGAAGCCAATTCTGCGCCAAGTCTTCTAACTTATTGGTCATTAGTCTATAGTAGTCGTCGCCCATCAACTCATTCTGAAGAGCAAGATGTCTAGAGCCGATGTTTGTTTCCCATGGCAGCATGGCTTCATGCCCATAGATTAACTGATAAGGTGGTACTTGAGTTGATCCATAGCAAGCCATCCGATATGTCCATAGTGCATTGGCCAGTGTTGCGTGCCATTTTTTAGGCTGTTCTATGATCTTGCGCTTGATCAATTTTTTTAGACTTTTGTTTGAGGCTTCGGCTTGGCTGTTTGCTTGTGCGTAGTAGGGCGATGAGTTGAGCAACTTAATTCCCATGCTAATTGCAAACTACTGAAATTCCTTTGACATGAATACTGATCCTTGATCGGTGGTGATTGTTTGTGGAATCCCGAACCTGTAAATAATATGCTCCTTGACAAATTCTATGGCTTTCTAGGCAGTTACCTTTTTTAGAGGAATCGTCTCTACCCACTTGGTGAAATAATCAGTGGCTGCTAGTATAAACTTGTGTCCCTTGCTAGACGATGGATAGATCTGGCCGATCATGTCTATTCCCTAGCCTCTGAATGGCCATGTCTTGATAATCAGGTTCATGGCCGATGCGGGAGCTCATTGTATGTTCCCAAAATTCTGGCAGTCTTGACATCCCTTATAATACTTAAAGCAATCTTCGAGCATCGTTGACCAAAAATAAATAGTATGACGTAGCAACCACTTCATTTTGTGTGTTGATTGATGGGTTCCACAGATTCCTTCATGTGCCTCGCACATTATGACTTTGACTTCCTCCAGATTTAGGCACCTTAACAAAACCTTATCCATCGTCTGATAATATAATTCCTCATCCAGCAACACATACCTTAAGCTTTATAACAGAGCTTTCTTGAGGCCGGTTGTGGTGGATTCCTTAGATAACTTACTATTTCAGCATCCAATCTTTAGCATCGATATTGGCTATTTCTGCTTCAACCATCTTATCCATCGGATGATATCCTAATGCGGCTTGTGCTAGGTCGTTAGCTTCTAGGTTTTGATTCCTTGATACGTATGTTAATGACACCATCTTGAATCCTTTTAATAGTTCCTGGCATTTTTCGAAATATACTCTCAAATTTTTGTCTTTGCAGTCATACTCTTCAGAGAGTTGCCTGATTACTAACAATGAATCCTCCATGATCTCGATGGCATCGGCTTCTATTTTAGCTAGCAGCTTTAACCCTTTGAGGACCACCTCATATTCTGCCTGATTATTGGTACGGTAGGGCTTGATAGTGTAAGCAAACTCGAAACTTGCCCCCTGAGGCGATATGATTACTAACCCAATTCCGCATCCATGCCTGCAAACTGATCCATCAAAGAAAAATGTCCATGGTATCGGCTCCACATAGTTCGCTGCTTTGTCTCTGTGCTGTACTATAAAATTGGCGATGGCTTGTCCCTTGACTGCTTTAGCCGATTCATATTGTAGATCGAACTCTGTTAATACAAATACCCATTTGCCAATCCTTCCCTTTAAAATTAGAGCGATAGCATGTATTTGATCACATCGACTTTGCATATGACCATGCATTGTGTCGATAGTATGTAGTGCCTCTGTTTAGTGCAAGAGAAATAAAGACACATGCATAGTGTTTCAACCGCAGGGTACCTTGTCTCAGCGTCTAGTAACCGTTAGCTTAGATAAAACACGACATGTTCTTTTCCTTCTATCTCTTGGATCAACACCGACCCAATGTTTATGTCATCGGCTGACAAATATAACTTGAAAGGCTTACCAGGCCGTGGTGGGATTAATACTAGAGAACTTAAATATTTCTTGGTTTCATCGAATGCTTTCTGATGTTTATTGGTCCAAATAAATTCTTCCCCTTCCTTCATCCTCAACAAAGGTGTGAACGACTCTAATCAGCCTAATAAATTTGATATGAATTGGCGGACAAAATTAATCTTGCCAATTAACGATTGCAACTCTATCTTGTTCCCTAGCGATATTGTATTCTTGATGGCCTGAATAATGTTCTGACTTATTTCAATTCCTTTTCTGTGAACCATAAAGCCCAGAAACTTTCTAGCTGATACGTCGAAGGCACACTTCTTTGGATTCATACAAAGACCATATTTCTTTGCCCTTTCAAAATCCCTTAGATCGGCTAGATGCCCTTCATTATCTTATTACTTCACGACGACATCGTCAATATAAATTTCCACCAGGGAGCAAATCAAATCATGAAATATATAATTCATTACTCCTTAATACGTTGCCCCAGCGTTTCTTTGGCTGAAAGTCATAACAACCCACTCGAACATGCCGATGGCTCTGGGGCACCTGAATGCAGTCTTTGGGATATCTTGTTCTGCCATGAATATTTGATTATATCCGGCATTCCCATCCATAAAACTGATAATCTTATGTCCTGATGCCGCATCGACTAGAAAATCCACGATCGGCATCGGGTATTCATCTTTAGGTGTGGCTTTGTTTAGGTCTCTGAAATCTACGCATACCCTCAGTTGACTGCTCTTTTTTCATACCGAGACTATATTTTATACCCATTCCACGTATCAGCATGGTCTTATAAAATTTGCTTCATATAGTCTCATGATTTTGGCCTTTATGTGAGGATACATTTCTGGCTTAAATCTTCTTTGACTTTGCTTTACTGGCTAAAATCCTATTTTTATTGGTAGCCGATGTTCAACAATCGATCGGCTTAGTCTAGGCATTTCATGATATTCCCAAGCGAAACAATCTTGAAACTCCTTTAATAACAAAACAAGTTTATCTTTTACAGAAGAAGGTAACTTAGCACTAATGTACGTCGTCCTTAGCCTGTCTCTAGGTCCGATGTCTATCTCTTCCAACTGATCGGCCGATGTAAACCCTTTTTTGAGCTTTCCTTCTTCATCGTCTATTTCTCTAAACACGGATCATGACCTAGAATCATTTCGTTGATTGGCTGGAGGCCAAGATCTGACACCCCTAAAAAATCCCCTTCCCAAACTCGTCCAGAAAGGCAATCCAACTTCTTGAAGTCGGGTGCATCGGCTGTTGATACGACGACTGATCTGTTGGCTTGAATAACTTCAACTTGATCACCTTGCCACTACATTAGAGTCTAATGCATTGTAGAAGGAATACAACAATTGGCATGAATCTAGTCCCTTCCTACCAGGAGGATATATGAACCTTTTTCATCAATCACAAAAAACATGGCCGGCAGTATTTTACTTTCAACCGTGAGCTCGACATTCAAAGCACCTTTGGCATCTGATAAATTACCACCAAAATCTTTTAACACCATATTGGTCTTCACTATGTCTTCATTTACCTTACCGAGCTTGCAGAACGTAGAATAAGGCATTATGTTAATGGTAGACCCTCCATTGACCAACATTTTTGACAACGGTTTGCCATCCACTTGTCCCTTAATGTACAAGGGCCTCAAGTGCCGATGCTCATCTTCCTCTGACTTCTCAAAGGTCGCTAGTTGCGGTTGTAGCAATAATTGCATAGCCGATCCCTCTTTTTTTTTCACTGTTAGATGGAGGTGCCCTGTATTCTGCAGGCAATATGAAAACCATTTTTACCTCCATTGGTTTATCTTCTGTATCGGCTTTCTCCTTTGGGCACCACTCTTTTCTCACCCATCGCTTGCTCTGTCAATATTCCTCATACTCTCCCACTAGCTGCTCTTGATGCCTCTTACGTTGGAGCCTTCTTTTCTGACTCCGTGTTAAGCCCTCTAGGCACCATCAGGGTCTTTGTACAGGATTTTGATCCTCCTGCCACCTAGATTTAGTTCAAATGCGCCGATCATCCACGGTCTCCTGCTCGGGCAACCCTAGTCGGTCTTTTGCAGGGATTCTCTTCCTTGGGGGCTGACCATCAGAACTAACATCTTCTTGGCTAACCTTTTCGGTGTATTCTAGGCAATCCTTGATTGACAGAAGCCTCATATTATTTTCTCAATAGAAACGAAAGAAAGTACACTCCCAATGAGGATCAACCTTTTCGTTATGCCCATATGGTGTGGCATGTTGCTCCCTTTCCTAACGCCGATGAGCCTTAACGTGGTGCCTCAGAGTTTGGCTTCCTTTAACATGAAAGCTTGATGTGCCGATATGTACCATATTCATCGGGAAAGGATTCCCATTAATCTTCATCGGCTTTGCTGTTTCATTAAACTTTATTCTTCCCTGCTTTACGGCCGATTGAATTTGTTGACAGAAAACTTTGCATCCATTTATATTATGGGAGCCAGTATTGTGCTACTTATAGTATTTCCTTTTCTTCAATTCTTCTGTCAATGGAATTACGTGATTCGGTGGGAGCTGGGTCTTCTTTTCTTTCAGTAATAAATCAAAGATTTTATCCGCCTTATTGATATCAAAATCATACTTTTGCTCCTTCTTGGTGGCTTTGACCTATGGACACGTCACTGTCTTCTTCAACCTAGCCCATTTAGCCAAGGCGACATTACCATCGGAGTCTTCTTGCTTTGAATCTGATGAGTAAAACTGTACCCGAGCCACTTGTTTTTGCGTCTTCTCTTTGTGTATCTCTTAGAATCGGCTTTCATGGGCTGATCCCCTTTGTGCCAAGTGTGAGAGGCTATCAAATTATTGAGATGAAAACCTCTCCCTGATTGGTGGCAGAAGACCTTGGAATGCAAGTTTAGTCAACTGTGCGTCGGTCAGGTTAAGGCTATAGCATCGGCTTCGCACATCACGGAAGCGCTGAATGTATTCCCGCACCGATTCATCCATGCGCTGTTTTACGGCCGTCAGGTCCGCCAATTTCATCTCCTGGATCCCGGCGGAAAAGTACTTGTAAAATTGTTTCTCTAAATCGGCCCATCCCTTGATTGAATTTGGCGGTAGGGAAGAAAACCAAGAGAAAGCTGATCTAGACAGGGACAACAGAAATAATCTAACTCTGTGAGCTTCCTCAGCTGATGCCTCTCCACATTACGTGAGGAAGTGGCTAATATGCTCGACCATTGAAGTACTGTCCTGACCAGAGAACTTTGAAAAGTCTAGGACCATATATCTATTCGGTAGTGGCACTCTATCAAACTAGTCTAGATATGGATGTCGATACATGTAACTCTGTTCTTTCGGCTTGAGCCCAAGCTGATTCCTCATAATTTTTACGATCTTGAAGGCAAAATCATCTTTCTTTGACGTCGGATAATGTGGCACCGGTGTTGCTGCCCTCTCTTGATGCTGATAATTATTTTTGGGCATTGTTCCTTCAAAACTTGTCTGTTGCCATGGAGGCCTGTAATAAGCCGTATAATGGTACCCTGGTGGTGGTGCACTCGCCAGAGGTTGATACGTTTGAGGCGATGTACCGGTCGGCATCTGGGCTGGTGGTATTAAACTTGGTACCGTGTTGCGCTCCAACCCATACATCACTAGTGGCAGGATAGCTGTCATCGGCTGAGGTGTGCTCAAGCTGACGGGCACCGATGACCTCTACTGAAAAAAGACCGACCCTTGAGGTAACTCCTGAGCAATGGATCCGTCCATCATCTTATTGATCAACTCAGTGCATGACTAATTGCCTCATTGACCGTGTCCTAAAATGATCTCCGTGGACTTTGACTGTTGGAGTCGGCTTGTAGAGTTAGAATTGGCAGTTGATTCTTCTGGATTGCCCCACGTCGAGTCATGCTGAAAGACTCCAAGCACAGCTTTTAAAAATCTGCAATAGTCTGTTGCACTTCCACTCTCTGTTCATCGGTCAAAAGTTCCAAGGTGACTAGGATGGTAATGTCCTTAGCCTGCTCGGCCTCTGTAAGATCAAAATATGCTAACCACGATAACCAGAGAGGGGTGAATGGTTGCAGTATCCTAAAACCGACCAAAAACAAAATCAGAAAGCTAATTCCTAACCAATCAACAAAAACCCCAACCAGACTCAAATTCTCGAGGACTAAGAAAATTTTCCGAGGAGTTCTCGAGTTTTTCGAGGGCTTTCTCGAGGACTCAGTAAATTTCCCGACAGCTCTCTCTCGAGCTTCCCGAGGGCAGAAAACAGCCTGACCAAGGTATGGTAAAATAAACATAACTTTAAAACTGTAACTTAGATTGATCTAAAATTTTTACACAAGAAACTAGACTTTAATACAAAACTTTCTCGGGTGATTTCACTCAAATCCGACTTCCCAATAAAAAGTTATGATCCTTGGGATTTGCTATAGTGTAAAAACAGAGCAAATCTGATCCAAAAATTAAAACCTTAATTACTCATAAAACACGAGAAATTAACCAATGAAACTTTGCAAATCTCTTTCTTAATGTACTAGCAAGGTTTTGGATGAATCAAATCGAATTAAATCACAAGTAAAAGTGAAATCACAGAATAAGCCAAAACGATGCAAATCGATGAACATTAGAAAGAAAGAACGTGATACCACACTCCTTGATGTTTGAAGATGAATCTTTATTGCATAAGAGTGTTTACAAGGTGTAATTCAAAGCACCCCTCACCAAATCACGAACAAAGCCCTAGATGGAGAGCAAAAGGCTAAACCATAATTTTTCTTTTGTTCCTCGTACATCTTGGATGCTCTCCCCTCTAGTCTATTTATAGTCCCTCATGGCAGCCACCATGAGCCATAAAATTAATAACTTTTAGAATCCTAATCTAACTTGGAATTCATATCTCTTACGAATCCAACAAATCCTAACTCCTTCCGAATTTACCTCCTTTCCATATCTGCACACATCCCGTGTATTCCATATGAAAACCTCGTATCCTTTCCATATTCGCACATATCCCATGTATGCCATATGGAAATCTCATCTTCACGTGCCGCATCCTCTAGCTCGAGCGTCCCGCATGACATCCTCGATCGTTTTGAGCCTCAACTCCTTTCTGAGCCTAGCTCCAATCCCGTCATCGACCATGACTCGCCATCAAGCAATGCTTGCACATGAACAAATAAGAAACCCTTTCCTGAGCACAAGTTCTTTCCAACTTAACTCAATCAGTCCAATCACTTCTTTCCAACCTAACTCAAACTTTCCAAACATACATTGTGTATTTTTTGAATAAACAATTAAAGCATATGATCCTACTCGAACGTCAAAAATCCGAGTGATCCAAAATCCCGAGTGCTAAAATCTCTCGGGTGCTGAAAACTCTTGAAGGCTGAAATTCCTCGAGGCTAAATGCTGAGTGCCCGACAAGAGTGCTCGATAACTCGATTAAAATGCTTGACCACTCAAACCAATCAAAACCAATTTGTTCAACACATGTCAAGATCAAAACTAATTTATTCATCATAAATCAATGATCATACACATGATCTCACAGCCTCCTTCCCAGCCATGATGCCGATTAAGAAGATTGATCTTGTTATTTATGAAATTGTCCCACCGAGCATGCCAAGAAAGCGTGTTGATGCAAAAATCATAGGTATCCCTATGTCTTCACACTCGAAGGACTGGGAGAGTCTGCTTAGCTCTAGTGCAGGTACTAAATAACCCAGAGGTGTCTGTAGACGTGCCAGTCAATTTGACCTTGCAATTGACAAGAAAACAAACGTGAGATGTCCAAACGCTATCGGCGATATACTATCAACATTGGCGATGATAGCACCCTTAAAAACCATGAGGCATCATGAAAGGCGTATGAAGTGTAATAAATCCTATCAATCGGCCCTACTATTAAGACTCATAAATATCAATCTCGACAGTTCGAACTAAACCGATGCGGTGTAAAGACGTGTTTATCGAGATCATGATGAGCAAGACAAATCCAATTAACAGAGTAACCAATAACTCATCGCTAAAACTCTGAAGAATGCCGGTCTAGTAGATCGGGCCAAACCATCCCGTATGTATCCCTATCAATGCCACGGATTAGACCCAACTAAGACAACGTGCCATTGATGATTGACATATGATCTAATCTAGCACGATAAGCTAAACCACCGTGATTGGTAAATACATAGATTTAATCAATAAAGCACAGTGCAAGAAAATGAATCAATGCATTAAACTGATAACTAGTAAACCTACTCCATCTGATCACAGTATCAGACCCAACCGAGAAAGCCATGAACACATGATCAGTTTACCAAACAGGCTATCCCCATCAAAGTTAGAGGTTAGACTTAACCGATGCAGCCATAACTCCGATGGGGAATCACCCTAATGCTACGTACCAAAAGTTGGCGATGCGCCAAAGCGTTTGATTGACTATGTTGTGTGAACTTGTTACAATGACCCCGGGCTTACATATTTATAGCCGGGTAAACACGCTATCGGCGGATAACACAGAATCCTAACTGACCTATTTATTTGCTAACTAATAAAACTACTCATGAGGCATTAGCCCATGCCGTGCGCATCCCGTCTTCACCTATTAAACCTCTATTGCATATTGGTGGCCCATTGGCTTTTTGCCTAGTTCGTCTAGTCGATGGTGCACCGGTCCAAATTCTGGTGTCAACACTTGGCTGTTAGCATGATTGATCAATTGAGTGCTGAGATTGTGCATCTTGCTACCTTCCAGGAGATGTGGACTCATGTTTGTCATATTTATGAGCGTTTTGGGCAGGCTTTGTTTCTTGATGTGATACACCGTGAGTAGCTGTTGCGACAGAGTGATTCTACATTAGAGGATTTCTATAATGAGATGTATGCTCTGTGTCGGGGATATGACCCTAGGTATCCCGTGTTGGGCTTATCAGCCCAGACCGAGAGCAAGCCAAGCCCAACATTGGAGTCCGGTATGGCCCATGAAGAGGGGCTCGATTCTGATAAGGAATATCAGAGCCTTATCTGGAAGCCGAACACCATAATATAGTATAAGGAGATATACTTGTACCAGGATCCTTGTAATTAGGAAATAGGACCCGAGTTCGGTATGCAGTCCCGGATATGTGGGAACTAACTTGGGATAGAGTCCTAGGATTGTTGGGCTCATCCCTTGACTATATAAGGGGGGTGAGGCACCTCTAGAGGCATGCTTTTATGCTTTCATCGCTTAGGCTTATTGCTTTTGAGCTCATTGCTTTGTAAAGCTTAGATAATCATCAAATACCACCAAAACATAGGACGTAGGGCTATTATCCTTCGGGAGGCCTGAACTTGTATAAATCTTGGCTTTGTTTCCTTAGAGTCGAGCATAGGACTCGAGAGTGCTGCGCTTTCCTATCAATCTATTCACCACCTCGGGTACCCCTGTAGGTGGATTGATCGGCTATCCACCGACACTCTGTGGCACCAGATTGATTCTCTTGGTCCTTGATTATCACCCTATATTTATGAGTACTACAAGAATCAACAGACTCATTTGGAGATTTGTTTTGTTTATGATTTCTTGACAAGTCTGCATCTAGAGTTTGAGTCTATTCGTGGTCAGCTACTCAATCAGCATCCATGTGTCTCTATGTTTGATGCTCTCACTAAGGTTTAGTCCGAGGAGATTCATCTTTGTTCTATGGGTTTATTACAGTCCTCTTTATCATCCTCAGTGTTGGCTACTACTTGTCCGTTTGTGCCACCGTCCTTTGTTGTAGCTACTGGTGGTGGCAGTGATAGGTCTACTCTTAAGTGCACTTATTGTTATAGAGAAGGACATGTGGAGTCTTATTGTTATCAAAAGAGGAAGGCTCAATGGTGTCATGGTGGTCGTTCTACACAAAGCAGCACTTCTGGTTCATCGGTTTCTTAGAGGACTTCTACTGGTTTAGGTGCTGAGACACATGAGATTCTCATGATGCTCCATCGCCTTGTGGCCTTTACTCCTTCAGGCTCTGTTGGCTCTGTACCTCTTGCTGGTTCTACTGGTTTTACTTGTGTTACTTCTTCTAGTGAGGGACCCCATTTAGCTCCCACTTTAGGTATTTTACCTTGAACCTTGATTCTGTTGCCTCTTTTCATATGACTTCTGATAGCACTAGTCTTTCTTCCATTATTTCTCCTCCTATTCATGTCACTATCCAAACCACAGATGGCTCACTATTACCTATTGTAGGGAGAGGCACTCTTATGTCTTCATCCTTTCATGTTCCCTCTGTTTCATATGTTCCCAAATTAACCATGTAGCTTATGTCTGCTAGACAAACTGATCATGATCGTCGCGTGATTCTTGACTTTGATTCTTGTCATATTCAGGATCATCATACTGGTCTCTTGATTGGTACTGGCTCCCGCTACTATGATTCTTAGTGCCTTTAGGAACTTGAATGGTTTAATCTTCGTACTACTTCAGTCTATCCCATTGGTTTTGCTTTTGCTGCATCTACCACTTCATCATTTGCTTAGTGGCACTATCATTTAGGTCATCTCTGTGGGTCATGTTTGTTCACTCTAGTTCGCCGTGGTCTTCTTGGATCTATTTCTGGTAATAAGTCCTTAGCTTAGTGTTAGGATTATTGTTTGGGCAAGCAACTACAACTCCTCTGTCACTCTAGTGAGTCAGTGTCAAAGTGTCCTTTTGCACTTGTTCATTATGATGTATGGGGTCTAGCTCCCTTTGTTTTGAAAGGGGTTCACAGATATTATATAATCTATATCGATGGTTTCTCTTAATACACCTAGATTTACTTCATGACTCATTGTACTAAGGTGTTATCCATCTATAAGACTTTTGCTACTATGATCCGTACTCGGTTTGATACTCATATTCATGTTTTTTGTGTTAACTCGACAGGAGAGTATCTCTCAAGTGCTCTTTGACATTTTCTTTCTGAGCAGGGCACCCTTTCTCAGTTTTCTTGTCTTGGGGCTCATGCCTAGAATAGCGTGGCTAAGCGTAAGCATCGTCATATTTTTGAGACTGCTCATGATCTTATGATCTCTTCTTCTATTCCACCACACTTCTAGGCTAAGGTTGTTTCCACTGCTACCTATTTGTCTAATATCCAACCATCACCCACTCTTCAGGGCAGGATTCCTCTTGAGGTTCTTTGTGGTCGAACACCTGACTATTCTGCTCTTTATTTTTTTGTTGTGTTTGCTATGTTCTTCTAGCACCTCGTAAACGCACCAAGTTGACCACCTAGTCTGTTCAGTGTGTGTTTTTGGGCTACAGTGCTAAGCATAAGTGTCGGTGAATCACTGAGTAGTCCACCCAAGGGGGTACCCGAGGTGGTGAATAGATGTTTAGGGAAGCGTAACACTTTCAAACCCGATGGTTGACTCTAGGAAACAAGAGCCAAGATTTATACTGGTTCGGTCTCCCGAGGGATAATAGCCCTACGTCGAGTATTTTGGTGTATTATATGGTGTCTAAGCTTACAAAGCATGAAGGCGTGAAGAATAACTCGCCTGGATGCTAAAAACCTTTTTTCTCTGGGGTGCCTCGCTCCCTTTATATACTTGAGAGGCGAGCCCAATAACCCAGAACTCTACACCGAGTCAGTTTCCCTGATACCTACGATTACATACCAAACTTGGGTGCTAATTCCCTAATTACAAACATATCTTTTTATAACAGACCTATGATTTGGTTCCTAAATAAGGACCTGATCTTCCTTATCAGGACCGAACCCTCTTCATGAGTCATACCAGACTCTAATGCTAGGCTTGGCCTGCTCTCGGTCTGGGCTGATAAGCCCAACGTGGGGTACCAGGGGTCATATCCCCGACAATAAGGGATATCGTTTTTGCGATCTTATTAGTCGATGGATTTGTATTTCTAGGGATGTTACCTTTAATGAGTCCCATTCTTTTTATTCATGTCCCTCTTGATGTTTCGTCTAGATCCTTGACTGAGCCTCTTTTCTTCCTGACTCTTCTTGGTGCTCCTTTGTCTTCTTCTTCGCTTTTGTCTCCTCATGTAGTACATTCTTTTAGAGTTCTTTCCTCTTATTCTAAGCCATCTCCTATGGTACTTGCTCCTAAGACCCCTCTTCTGCTTCTCTATTGCCATCTTTTGAGTCATTTGTTTTCTCTATTGGGTACGCTGAGTCTATGATAGGTAAAAATAAAACTTTTCTACCGTGCATATCAAGATATCTTACTAGAGAGGGACCATAGATTGTTACCATTTGACACATAGAGCAACGAAAGAAGTGTTGGAGAAGCGATCCGATCCAACACACGTACGCCGATGTGGTCTGGAGCCGATCAGCTTGGTCGGGAGATAGCCGATCTAATTGAGAAGTCCTTGTTTGACCTCCTGTCCTTCGAGACGATCACGACATCAATCTGATCAGCTATACTGATGATCGAAGCAGTAAAGCAACACTTCTACTAGTATCCATACATCTAGGGGTGGAACGCCGATCGATAGTGTACTAGCACTTGGGCGATCAACAATGTGGATCTGTTTGGATCTCTATCCAAACTGAGCTAGATTCGAATCCTGTTTGAATTAGGTGTTCCGACCCATTAACTGTGTAACCCTGTAGGTTCATGCATGCTTAGGGGGCGTTTGGCAGTAGATTCTAGTTGTGTTTCTATGGAGAAATGACAGAATCACTGCCAAATGGCCCATTCCGTGGAGTGATTCTCGCCTGAAATGATTTAGCGTCACAATGGAAACGGCGAAACGGCAAAATCTGGTTTCACAGTGATTCTCTCACCCCCACACCTGCCATTTCCACCAAAATTACATCTCTGCCATTCATTGTTCAACGCATCCTCCACCTCCATGCCTAGGCAGCAGACTCCATGCAGAGCCTTGCACGTCGCTCCACGCCAGCCGCCGACGCCCCAATCCACGCCATAGCACAGCCGATGCACCACCTCTTCCCCACCGAGAGAGAGCTCCACGCTAGATCCACACCTGTGCACTGCCCCCTCCACACTGGAGCACCGTCGGCGTGCTCCCTCCTCCACGCCGGAGTCCACTCCATGCCGGATCCACGCCGGGAGAGAGAATTTTTCTAAGCTAAAAACATATTTTTTGAAAATTTGGAATTCCTTTTCTAAAAGAAAAAGAATTAAAAATAAAAAAATGAATTTTCCTTTGTTTTGGGCTGACTCCCGCTGGCCCATCCTCGCGCATGCCGCTGCAGGCCTAGCTGCCACCGTCCTCTCGCTCAGCCACTGATAGGTGGGTCCCACCTGTCGGACCCATCTCCCTCCCACCGCCCGCGCCTGCGCCGCATAGCCACCGCACCTGCGTCGCGCAATCCACCGCCACCGTCGATGTGGGCCCAATCCAAGCCTAGATTCGTGCTCCCCGCACCCCGCCAGCCTTTTCCCCCAAGGAATCAGGCCCGGCCCATGCCTGCAACCACCTCCGCTCTGCCCGCTCAAACCCTAATGGCCGCCCCGCCATTGCTGGTGCTGTGGAGCTCTCCAACTCTCTGGTCGCCCCTATTTAAATGACCCCCAAGCTCTGGCCTCCTGTTTGGACCCCTAGCACGAGCTCTAGCACCGCCGTTTGCCCCTGCGCCATGCGCCCTGCCTCCGCAGCTCACCGCTACCTCTAGTCATTGATCGTCGTCGCTCCACCGCTCGCCAGTCACCACTGATCTCGCCGTCAGTATTGCCATCATCCGCCGGTCGCCGTTCGTCCCTCCGTCGTCACCGCTGGTTGCCAGAGCCCCGATCCTACCATCGACCCAAGCCACCCACCGCTTCCCTCTCACCATCGACCATAAGTGAATCACTGATCAGTTCACCCAAGGGGATACCCAAGGTGGTGATTAGATGTGTGTAACAGAAGCGCAACACCTTCGAACTTGATGGTCGACTCTAGAACACAAGAGCCAAGGTTTATACTGGTTCAGGCCTCCTGGAGGATAATAGCCCTATGTCCAATGCTTTGGTGTATACTATGATGATGGATCTTACAATACTACACAATCAATCTATGAAGGCTTGGGAATCAAAACCAAGAAAAATATGGTAGAGCCAGATGACTAGAGGTTGTGAATATTGGATTTGATGCCTCTGGGGGTTCTCACCTCCTTTATATACTCAGGAGGTGAGCCCAATAACCCAGGACTCTATCCCAACTAGAACTTGGATTGCATACCAAACTCAGGTACTAAATCCCTAATTACAAGGATCCAGACACAAATAAATCTCTTAATATCATATCTCGAGCTTAACTATCCGATAAGGACTCAACTTTCCATATCAGAATTAGACCCCTTTTTATGGGCCATACCGGATGGTCAATGCTGGTCTTGGCCTACCCTTGGTCCAGTTTGATAAGCCCAACTGTGGGGTACCCAGGGGTCATATCCCCGACAGCAGCCCTCAAGCTCTTCTCGGCTTGGTTGAAGAAATCTTTAGAAAAAAATGAGCTGGGAGGAGCTCTCCTTTAATCTAAAACTTCAACGTCCTTGTGGAACCTTGATGTCCTTAGAAAAACCTTTGATCTTCTTCTTTTGTGTGAGGTGCACCCACACGGTGTAGCCCTTGAACCTCGAGTAAAATGGAATATTTAACTCGGGAGTACAAAAATATCTTGCAAGAAAACACGATCCTTTGAAAATTCGCTTCACAATCCTATCTTCTGCTGTCGTCGAGACCTAGCTGGGAAAAGGTCGTGTCTAGAATCTATGATGAATTTTGAAGGAGGTGAGTCTTGAATCTTCAAATAAATTGACATCCTGCCACCTGGGCCCTCATCCGTCTAGATGCCCGAGAGGTCAAGGCCCATCAAGTTTGCAAATTCTTGAGGACATCGATCCTCGGGAGTTCACACTTTTGGTCAGGCAAGCCCCCGAGTACAAGAGTCCTCGAGCGTGCGTGAGCCCCCAAGCGTGACATTTTTTGAGCATACATGAGCCCCCAAGTAGGAGAGTCCAAGAGCGTGCGTGAGCCCCCAGGCATGGGACCCACCAGCGCAGGGGGTCTCAACCGTCGCGAACTCCACCAGTGCGCCAAAAAGCACTCTGCCCTCACAATTAATGCACGTCTAATGTGAAACGACTGAAAAGATGTTCCATCCCTAACTGAACCACACGTGAGGGCAGCCAGTGGTAGAGAAGTGGAACCATCAGGTCACCTTGATCACTGCAAACGTGATGGTCGAGGTGGCACCCCAATTACGGTGATTATGCCCTGCCTCCGTGCGGTGATCGTGGGGATACTTAAGCCAATTTCTTCGCTACCCGAAGCGCACGCTGTCCATTTGAACTTCTTCCTTTTGCAACCACCAACTCTTTCGCCTTCCTCTCCATCTCCGTTCATCCATCTAGCCCCTTGCCGCCCGAGTCACCACTGTGGCTACGTGGTCTGCTATAGGAAAGCTCATCGGTTGTTCTAGTTCAAATCGATGGCTTCTGCAAGCCCACCGTAGTCTCCAGCCTCGCTGCCCTCGCCGCTAGGGTGGGAGAAGTTGAAAATGTCCAAGGACAAGCTATGGGATCTGGTGGCGGCTGGATTCCTATCGGAGCGGGCCGTGTCAGGGTGGCGCTCGGTGAAGGGAGAGGAGTTTCTGATGCCAAACACCCACGAGATTGTCCTGTTCAAGTCCTTCCTGGAGCATGGGCTTGGCCTGCCCACGTATCAATTTCTCTAGGGCCTTCTTCATCACTACTAGATCGCCCTTGGCCACCTCTCGCCCAACTTGATCCTCCATATTGCTATTTTTGTGCATTTGTGCGAGGCGTACCTAGGAGTGGATTCTCACTAGAACCTCTTCTGGTACTACTACGTTCTCCGCCATTCGATAGGGACCAATGCGATCGGTGGGGTGACGCTCCACCTCCGCTCCACGTGATCTGGTTAGTACATACGGATGCCTGTCACCTCTTCGAACAAGGGGTGGAAGGCAAAAGTGGTTCTATGGGGCAAACCACCCTCCACCGATCTGGTCAATATCAGCCTGAAGCCGGCATCCCTAACAAACTAGAGCGACCAGTGCTCCTCGGCTGATGAGGATCAGGTCCAGGAGCTGGTGGACATAGTGAAGGGGCTCCGGGAAGGCGGGCTGACCAGAATCAGGGTCAGCCTGCTTCTTGCTACGGCGGATATCCCCGCTATTGGGGGTGTGACCCCCGGGTGCCTCACAGTTAAACTTATTAGACCGGACCAAGTGCAGGCCATGACTAGCATTGACCGTCCAGTATGGCCCATAAATAGGAGTTTGATTTTGATAAGGAAACTAAAGTCCTTATAGGGTAGTTAAGCACCAGATATGTTATCTAGAGGTTTATTTGTACTGGAATCCTTATAATTAGGGATTTAGCATCCGAGTTAGGTAGGGAATCCAAGTCCTATTCAGGATAGAGTCCTGTGCTTCCCTTACACAACATCTAATTACCACCTCGAGTACTCCCTTGGGTGGACTGGCCGGTGATTCACCGACAGTTGGCATGCCAGGTAGGGGATCACGTCACTTTCACTAGGATCCGATGGGACTTCTTTCGGATTTCCTCATCCTAGCAGGCTCTGTCTTTGTATTCGAGAGTTTGATGTTCGTCGAGGATCTCGAGGGACGGCTTGCCTTGTTGTGTCCCTCGACGAGGCGAACAGATGGATGGACAGATCGACTCCAAGATTCGGCAAGCCCCGAGCACTACATCATCTTCTCCAACAAGAAAGGGCGAACGGTTCGTCACCGGTGGATGGAGACCAGGCAGCTCGATAGGTTCAAGGATAATCGATGTCTCCCAGCCAATCTTATTATAATGGCTGAGGGAGCGCTATCCAAAACCAGCAGCGAGAGGCGGTGCCTCGCGGAGGCCGGTCAAGTCAAACAAAACAATGAGATCTGCGAAATCTCGAGGATGAATTCACTATGGAGCTCGATGGGGAGAAAGTCTTCAAGACCCCAGCCACCAACCTGGTGGCCATCGAAAGGGCTCTCAGTTCCCTTCCCGAAACTCTAGAGCTACGGTGAGCCAAAGTGCTTGCTCAGGTGATAGCAACTCAAATCAATACTCTGGCTCTGACTCCAGCTCGACCACAAACTCCTTCCCCAGAAGACAAGGAGGATGAGGGTCAAGAATGATACGAACCGTCGCATAGCCAAAACCCGCCTGTCGATAGCCTGTGCGGCGACCGCGTATGGCCACCACCCACAGGAAGGCGGAATAGGCTGTGTTTTGAGATCCGTAGACTGACCAACAATCAAGGCAACAAAAAAAAATAGTCATAGCAGTGTCGGCAGCAGCGCCAAACATGATGATTCGACTGAAGGTCACAATCCCCGCAATCACAGAAGAAGTAGAAGCCAAGATGATCACCGCGGTTTCCCCACATTCAGTTGGTGCTTAAGGCAAGTCAGGTGGCCGAGGTCCTTTCGTCCGGCAGGAATCGAACCATACGATGGTAAAACAGATCCCTCAAAGTGGTTACGACTCTACTACACCACCGTTCGAGCAGCAGGAGGGGATGAGGGGGTCATGGCAAACTACCTTCCAGTCACGCTCTCTTTGTCTACCAACAATTGGCTCTCGAGCCTATCCAGGAACTCTATCGATTCCTGGGCTCAACTTCGATCAGCCTTCATCGACAACTACCAGGGCACATGGCAGAAGCTTGGGACATGATATGATGTCCAACGATTGTGACAGAAGGAAGACGAGACACTCCACGATTTTATCCAAAGGTTCTCAGAGAAAAGGACTATGATCATGGACATCGACAAAAGAGACATCGTGAACTACTTCATCAATGCCATGCACCACTTTTTGAGTTGCACGGGGGCCTTGTGAGGAAGAAGCCGAAGACCATAGCCTGAATGATCTCTATCACTGAAAGTTACGTCGATTGTGAAGATACTTGCAGGGAAAAGTTGGAGCGGTCACGTCATGAGAGCCGATCATGTCGGAACAAAGACGACCGACCTCGGTCTCCCCGATGAGAAGACAAAAGACAGAGATCCTCTTAGGGCAAACAAGAGCGAAAGAGGAGAATGGAGAGAACTGTGGTGGCCGCTTGCAGCACACGACGCCAGGAGGATGAAGCCATGCTGGAGGAACTCGACAAACCGTGCCCGTTTCATCCAAAGGGCAAGCACACCATACGCAAGTGTTATTCTTTGCAGGACGTGCTCGTCAAAGAATCGTGCAATAATCCCTACCAGAGCAAAAGACGCCGGGACGATGACAATGCCCCGAGAAAGGATAGTCGGCCTCAAGACGACAATGACTTCCAAGAACCTCATAAGACTGTGAACATTTTCTTCGGAGGCCCCACGTTAGCTGAAACCAAACGGAAGCAAAAGATTCTAGATCGACGCATCAACACCGTAGGATTCGAGGAACTTCAGTGGATGCGGTGGTCGGAAGTTCTGATCACCTTTTCTCGGGATGACCAATGGACAAATGTCCCGAAAACTGGGCGTTGGCCCCTGGTGGTTGACCCAGTGATTATTCTTAAAGTACACATGAGGTGGGTACTGATTGATGGAGGGAGTGGGTTGAACATCCTCTTCCGCTAGTCCCTCATTGACCTTGGCATCTCGGTTGACAGTCTCCAAAAAGAGGAGAACTTCCCATTCTACGGTATCATACCAGGACAGAGCTCGGTGCCGCTCAGCTCCATAACTCTCCCGGTCACATTCGGTTCTTGAGATAACTATCGGACCGAGCACATCACCTTCTGGGTCACAGAATATGACATTCCATTCCATGCCCTCCATGGGAAGACCATCCATAGCCAAATTCATGGCAATCGGGCACTACCCGTACTTGGTGCTCAAGATGCCGGGCTCCGGGGGAGTCGTCCTTGTACCTGAGTTGCACGCGCCAACACCACGGTGGATCCCTTTTCTTCACTTGCCGCTTTAGCTCCGTGCACCCGGATTGGACTGGCATGCCCTCGCGACCCCTCTGTCCGACCAGCGCCCATCCGTGTACCTGAGTCGCACGCGAACTCCGTCACGGTCAAGTTTCTTCATCTCTTCATCTCTCTTCTCTTCTTCACTCTTCTTCACTTTCCCACGTTGACAATAACTCATCATCCCCATGGTGCAACCATGGCTCCTCAATCTCCCCCTTGATGAGTGCATTGTCAACACATCCTCTTCAGTATCTTGGATTTCCTGAAAGCACAGGTGGAAACACAAAAACAAAAACACAAGCATAGAGATAGAAGAAAATATCTAGAAAAATGAAAATAAAATCTAACCAATGACCAAAAACCAAACAAAAGCCAAAAAAGGTCATTTGGGTTGAACACAAAAAAATCAACAAAAGATTTCACACAATTCAGATGAGTGCAAGTTCTAAAAAATCAACAGGGGTAAACTCCAAATCAGGGACCGGAACTTCCGGTACAACTGGAACTTCCGGTTGCTCCAGGTGACCCGGAACTTCTGGCTCTAACCGGAACTTTCGGTTCATCCAAAAAAGCAGAGAACCAGAATTGCTGCAAAGGCCGGAACTTTCGGTTATAGCCGGAACTTCCGGTGACCATTCAGCCAAAAATTGCAGAAAATGCAGCGAAGTTCGGGAGAAGATAAGAGTGTCCAATTTGAGCAAAAATTCTGTCAAATTTCATTAAAAGCTCCCCCTTGGACCAATCTCTCACAAAGAAATCAAATTCTCCCCCCTTAATTACAAAAAGCTCAAAAGTAGCTCAAAAGTCTCCCCCTTACCAAAATCTCTCCCCCTTGTTGACAATTGGACTCATCAAGGACAAAATGCACTCTCTGAACTCTCTCACTCCCCCTAGGAAGATGCTCTCCCTCAAAGCATACTATGAATGCAAATAGGAATGGAGTGCAAAATCAGAAGCTTCAAAAAGTATGATTACTAGCACAAATCATGTCATGGCAAGCATATGCAATAGATAATGTCCATGTTCAATGTATAGCAAGCTCAAAATTAAATTGTCCGACAAAAGTCATTTGCACGCATTTGACATGTTTCGCAAAGAAA
>KE371833.1:1604227-1623280 GCA_000418225.1 Zizania latifolia | reverse complement strand
TAACACTGACGGTAAACACACTTTTCCGTTGGGGGGTGACGGTTTTGAGCCGAAACCGACAAAGCGTCCACTGCCCTCGACCGTGCACCTAGATTGGACTCGATCCGACCCCGCGGCTCTTCAGCCCGGCGGTCGGTCGTCCGTGTACCTGAGTCGCACGCGCCAACACCACGGTGGATCCCGTTTCTTCACTTGCCGCTTCAGCTCCGTGCACCCGGATTGGACTGGCACGCCCTCGCGACCCCTCTGTCCGACCAGCACCCATCCGTGTACCTGAGTCGCACGTGAACTCTGTCACGGTCAAGTTTCTTCATCTCTTCATCTCTCTTCTCTTCTTCACTCTTCTTCACTTTCTCACGTTGACAATCACTCATCATCCCCATGGTGCAATCATGGCTCCTTAGTAGGCTCGGGACAAGCTGGCCTATGAGAGGGTCAGACCTTTTGACCCTCAAGCTCTGGAGTTTGGGTGGATGCCCTAGGCTGAGGTTGCAAAATACCCCAACTCCTTTTTCATCAGGAAGCCCAGCTTCCCGTATGACATTGGGTTTGCGGCATACTGCATCTTGAACCCATGACCCTGGGTGAGTTTGTTTGACTTTTCGTTCTTTTTGCTTTGCTTTGTTTTTTGTTTTTGTCTTGTACTGATGCTTGACCACCCACACGGTGTGATGTGCCTAGCTACAGGGTAACGCTACATACTTCTCGCAGGTGCTACTCCCTGAGAACCCCTGGGGGGTCGACCCACCTCACCGGTGGCCGATGTGAGGAGGTGGCAGTCCATCTCTTTCACTCCTGAAGTGGAAGGGGATCAAACTCGGTGGGATGAGCAAGCGCTCGAAGCACATTGAGGTCAGGGTGGGCGGAGCCCTAGCGATCGACAGGCACCGGCTTATCCTCAACACCAAGGAGCCCGAGGAGAAGGGGGACGCCATGATCTCTAAGGCGGTGCTAGCCTCTCCCCACCCCCTTCTGGTGAAGATGCCCAAGCGGGTGACATCTAAGTCCTTCCGCCTTGTGTCAAGGTGAGATTGATGTTGATATACGTGTTCTGCTTCTTCTTCTCTACTACTAACCTTCATGTGTTTCCATTTTTAGGGTGGACGGAGTCGATCTTCTGTTGGGGTTGTCGGTGGTGGAGTCGCTTCCTGGTGTGGCTATGGAGGCTGAGTCATCGGGCACCGGGGAGGCCATGGCTGCAGTGATCGATGAAGGCGGCATGGCCCCTATTGATGTGGGTGCTATGGGCCCAACCTTGGCCTTGGGGGCGAGGACGTTGCCGCGGTGGCGGAGGTGATGGCCAACCCGCCAGCTGATGAGTTGGCCACCACGGAGGCTGCTGTGGGTGCGATGGTTGAGGGTGACGATACGGAGGTCATTGACCTACCCGAGGGAGCTAGGTTATATGCACAGCACCCGGCCCCAATGGTGGTGGATGGCCTTAAGCTAGAGGCTGGGTAGGGGGCTCCTGACGTGGAGGTCGTGGGGCAGTCACCCCTCTCCTGTCACAGCTTGCGGACGTAATTCCTATTTCCCCTCTGGTATATTTTTCCTTCTGAGTCATTGTTTTGATGGTTGCCTATGTTTTGCAGTTGTTTCGGGTGTAGTATGCGCCGGAGGTTGAAGCACTCTACCACGAGTGCGATGATCTCCTGGCCCAGAACACTGAGCTATTGCGCAGAGCTATTATAGCGGAGACCACCACGGCCGGTGCAGCAGTGATGGCCGAGAATGCCACTGAGATGGCAGAGGAGGCTGATCGCCGAGTAGTGGCCTTGAGGACCATCATCGAGGAAGCGAGGGAGGCCGAGAGAGCCGCCCGGTGGGCCCTCGACACAGCGAAGGAGTCAGTGGAGTCATCTGCTACTGAGTATCGAAGTAAGCTTTTCTTAGATGATCAACCCTTTATTCTTGCCTTTTTGTCACTTGGCCTTAGTCTTCATCGATCTTCTGCTTGCAGGGAGATGTGACTGGGACTGGGCTCGTATCAGGGAACTCGAGGAGGAGGCAATCGAGGTTCATGCGGTGATCGAGTGTGCCTACTCGCTCATGGTTGAGGACACTGATGCAGAGTTCTAGGATAGACTTGAGGGGTTCAAGACCCAGCTCTGCCTCCTTATTGATGAGGTGGTGAAGTCTGGGGCCGAACAAGCCTTAGTTTACGTCTGAGCCCACTTCCCATCGGATGACCTTCGGCAGCTAGAGCATGGGCTGCCCGTCGGAGTGACCGAGGGCCAAGCCGTGGTGCTCCGGCAGGAAGTGGAGGGTGTTGCTACCATGATCACTAAAGATCTTCAATTCCTGCCTCTTCCCTAGGATCCCGCTGCCAGGGTAGCACCCCCCGAAGCTCAGGATCCAGCTGCGTCGTCCTCTAAGGTTCAAGATCTGGCAGCGTCGTCCCCCGAGGCTTAGGATCTAGCTGCATTGTCCCCTAAGGCTCAGGATCTGGCTGTGTCATCTCCTGAGGCATAGTTGTATTATAACTTGCGCCAAAGTTAAAAGTGATTAGTTTACACTTTGTGCTTCATGAACTTCTGGCTTTTCTTTATGAAGTAAATATAGCCTCTTTTGCCATTAGCAATTTTTAAGACTTATTTGCATTTTTACCTCGAGGAACTTTAGACCATGTAGTACTCAGTGCGTGGCCCTTAGGCTATGCACATGCCTACCGTCATTAGGTCGAATAAGCCCTCGAGGGATTCGCAAGTTTATGGTTTTTACTAATCCTTCGTGTGCCCGAAGCGAGATTTCAAGCCCCCGGTATAGCTATATAGTCTCGGGTGCAGGGAACTAATGCCGCTTATGCACCGATCCTAACATCAGGCATCATGAGTTCTCGAGGCCGCTGGGACTTGAAGTTGAGGCTTTAGGACTCGAGCCCCCGAGGGACTTTGCTATTAGCCAGATGTCGAGAGGGTGCAAATGCCAACTCTTTTTCGCTCACGCGGTTGATAACACCAAACCTAGAGCAAATCCATAGGGGCACAACTATTTGAACTAGGCGCGCAACGCTTCGGCTTGACCCTTACAGGGCTCGAGCCTAGCGATTGTTACCAACGAAGATAAAGGACATGGTTTTACTTAGTGAAAAACTTGATCTTTATTTCATATAAGGCAAAGAGTACATAGCTGAAAAAGAAGGGAAGTTCGATCTTGACGACGTTTGTTATCCTCAGCAAAATTCAGGGTGGAATTTGGTTGAGACCTTCGACAATGGCCTGTCTCGACGTCGACCCCTGTTGGCTTGCCATCTCTTCTGCTTCGATCCGCTACTCCTCATGCATCATGATGTCCTCGCTAGTCTTCTTGCGCCACAACTTCTTTTGGGTCTGGCGCTTGCGTGGTCGATCCTTGATGTTGTCCTTCCAGTTCCCGACGTTGTCACGCCTATCCCCTTCTGAGCGCTCAATCCTCTACCTATCCTTTCGAGGCCTCCAATTGTTCTCCCTAGGTCTTGTGTGCCGTAGCCCTGTCGACTCGGTGTGGCGGGAGGAACTAGATCTGGGAGCCACAGCATAGTCATCGATGGACTCGAACCATGCCCTAGTCAGCCGTCCGGCGAGGCGGCCTCCAGCATGCTTGGAAAAATCCTCTCAGCATCGGGAGCCTCGGGGAGGTGATTCTCTGAAGCTCTGGTGGAGATATTGGATGACTTGTTCAGTTACTTGATCAGAGAGCTGGCCCAGAGCCAACTCCTGTATGGTGTCGGCTAGATGCTCCATAGCTCGATCCTTCTTTCGTGGGAGAAAATGATCGAGACTCCGGCTTGACGAGCGCTCGGGGGTTGGGGCCAAGTCGAAAGGGATCAACCTTCCGAGTGAATCAGCCACAAACGTCGTGTTGCCCAAGACGAGCGTCATCCCGGGCTTGGCTGAAAGTTGATGTGGTGATGCCATCAGATCCTGGTGAAAGTGATGTGATCCCCTTCCTAGCGCGCCAACTATTGGTGAATCACCGATTAGTCCAACCAAGGGGGTACCCAAGGTGGTGATTAGATGTGTGTAAGGGAAGCGTAATGCCTTTGAACCCGATGGTCGACTCTAGAATACAAGAGCCAAGATTTATATTGGTTCAGGCCTCCCAGAGGATAATAGCCCTACGTCCAGTGTTTTGGTGTATACTGTGATAATGGATCTTACAATACGACGTAATCAAGCTATGGAGGCTTGGGGCGTTGAAAGCAAGAAAAATATGGTGAAGCTAGATGACTAGAGGTAGTGAATATTCGATTCGATGCCTCTGGGGTGTTCTCATCTCCTTTATATACTTAGGAGGTAAGCCCAACAACCTAGGACTCTATCCTGAGTAGAACTTATATTACCTACCAAACTCGAGTACTAAATCCCTAATTACAAGGATCCAGGTAAAAATAAATCTCTTGATATCATATCTAGAGCTTATCTATCCGATAAGTGCTTTACTTTCCTTATCAGAATCAGACCCCTATTTATGGGCCATACCGGACGGTCAATGCTGGTCTTGGTTTGCCCTTGGTCCGGTCTAATAAGTCCAACTGTGTGGTACTCGGGGGTCATATCCCTGACACTGACCATCTCCCATCACCGCCGCTCATCGTCGATGACCCAGGTGAGTTTCCCGTGCTCTCTTGATCTCACCGGTGCCCTCGCCGCCAGTCATCGGGCCACTGCTCGTTGGCGACCATCTGTCCCCGTGCCACCACCATCGCCCTAGCATGGCGTAGACGTGGCCACCGCGTCAATGCCACGTCCGCTGCCCCTGCTGGCGTGGCAGCCATGTGGCCCCATCTGCGCGTGCGCGCTCGCCTCTGTTGAAGCAATTAATCCGAATTTCTTTTAGAAAAATAATTCCATATTGCATCATAAATCCTTTTTAATTTCTAAAATGACGGAACATTGTTTAAGCTTCAAAAATTCATATCTAATTCATTTGAACTCCAAATTTAACCATTCAAATTGCAGAATTTTTCTAAAATTGAGCTCTACCTATTCAAAAATATGCTCACACATAGAATGGTTGGTCTACTATACTATTTTAATTTATTATTATTCTCTTGTACTGTTGTTTAGTCTATGAAGCGCTCGAAGAGCCTGTAATCATCGAGGAAGCATCCATTTTCATCTCCGTCCAGCAAGGCAAGTGGTTCAAGCCCTGTAATTGATCATGTTGAACCAATGTTTAAAAGATTTTATTCATTCAAAAGTTCATATATTTTCAAATGTCATCGGGAATGGGAATTAAACCTGCTTGTTTAGCCTCTGTTGTTATGTACCTATTCCTTGATTACCATGGGGCTAACAATTTGACTAGAATTAAATCCTTACTATGATTATTCTAGAACGCCTAGGATTGCTTAGCCCTGCTTAGTAACTAGTAACACTTAATTATACTCATTAATTGCCACTGTTACCTTAATGCTGATTCATTTGTTTAATGTCTACTTGTGAAACTGGTTCATGCTTAATTCAACTAAAACTTGGTTAAGGTGGGCTGTGAGTACTTGATTTTGCTAATTGTACTCATGACATTTAAGGGCCGGTTCACGAGCTGCCTGTTGCGATGCTTTAGCAGCACTTACCACAAGCTAGCATGGGTAATGGTCTGACCTATAGCCTAGGGATCCCAAGTGGAGCATCGAGACTACCGGTAGCCCTATACTCTTCGTAGTCTATACTATTGCTGGATTGGAGAGCCAGGAGCATCTACACCGGGGCATCAGGATAGATGGCTGCCTAGGGTGTGAAGCTTAGAGGATCTAGGTGAAAGGATCTTATCACAGCTCTTTTCTGAGGTACCATGGTGGTATCAAGACGCATGGTGACATGTTATAGGGTTATGTCTTGTCGGTAAAGTTGTGCACCTCTGATCAGACTAAAACTATTCAAATAGCCCATGTCCTTGGCTAAGGGCGGGGCTGCACAATGTTTTTCGTGATTAGTCCCACTATTATTTAATTATCTAATGTTTACTTTCGTTCAATCTGGTTAGCTCTGGTTTCGAGTGGTTTGGTTGGTTTTGGGCCTGATGACTCTAGGTAAGATTTATTTAGTGAATGGTTAATCTTGTTCTAAGGCTTACAACTTTATTAGTTTAACTCTTTAAATTATGTCTCTCTCTGCTGTTGTTTTATTCAAAGTTAGCCCTATTATGCCTTCCTTTGTATCCCTATGCATTATAATTGTTCCACTTGGGTTACTTGCAGAGTATTCCAAACACTCACCCTTGCATTTCCACGCCATTAGAAGAGGAGTTCGCCTGTGAGGATGAAGGTGGTGCCTTTTGAGCCAGGCCCAGTCAAGTCTGCCTGTGGAGTGGAGTCACCATTGCGTCAATAAAATTTTGATTAGGAGTTATTTATGATTGTTATTAATGTTTTGAGGTTCCAATGCCACCTCTCTAATAAGTACATTATTTATTTCATTGTGAACAATTATGCTATTAATTTCCAATAAATTGTCTATTGTGTGCCTCGGCTGATTCCTAGACTAGGAGACTTTCCACACAATAAATCGCAAGGAAATGGTTAGAATTTTTGGGCGTGACAAGTGATGGTAATATTCCCTAGAGACAAGTTCTGGAGGAACCGGAAGTTCTGGTTAGACCGGAACTTTTGGGCCTGCTCTAGAGGCTAATTCTGGATAAACCGGAAGTTCTGAGCTTCAGCCAGAACTTCTGGGCCAAAATAAATTCGATACAGAATGTTATTTTTGGAAGTTTTAGGCCGAAATAAATTCGATACAGAATGTTATTTTTGGAAGTTCCAGGCCTTGGCCAGAACTTCTAGGCCAACGTGCAGATTAGATCTGGTGGGCTTTAATATTGATTAAAGGCCCATCAGTGCGCTCTATACAAGGAGAGGAGAGGCTAGGGTGCAAAAGGCTGTTGGACCTCCCCTAACCCTAGCCGCCACCTCTCCCCTAGCATCACCTGCTGTGGCCGCATCTCCCCTAACCTTGCGCGTGGTACTAGTATACCACCATGAGGTGATCCCATCCCTATACGTGTTGATACCGTAGAGGCGCCACTATAATTGTGGCGCTGATCATCTCGACGTGAGGATCGCAAGGCTGCATCGTCTTCGCCGCCGATGATTGGATGGAGCCGGGTGGAGTTGATCGAGGAAGCGCTTCCCCAACTCTTCTTTCGCTGCCCTAGAGTGTCTCATGACTAGAGGTCACGATCCATGATCCCATTACTCACATGGTTCCTGGGTTGAATAGGGTAGAAAAAGTTTTGTTTTATGCTAGCATAGCCTACCCGTTACCCAACAGTGGTATCAGAGCCTACGTGCGTAGTGTTCGATCTAGATCATACACATATAGGTGATATGTGGTGGAAATAGAATTGTTCTTGCGTTGGATTTTTGGAAATTTTGGGCTCTAGCCGGAACTTCTGGGCCAAAATAATTTTCGTACAAAAGGTTATTTTTGTAAGTTCTAGGTTTGACCCGGAAGTTCCGGGCCAAAATAAATTTGATACAGGAGGGTGATTTCGGAAGTTTCGGGCTTTGAGCCAGAAGTTCTGGGCTTCGGCCGAAAGTTCCAGGCTTTGAGCCGGAAGTTCCGGGTCTACTTTTCAGTCACGCATAGATTCTACGCTTAACTCATTTTCTCAAAGAATGTTGTGACTAGTATGGCCTTATGATGTATATGATGCATGTATGTAATTTTCATGGCCTATGTGTTATGGTTAATGGCAGCCCAAGGCTGTTATATTATTGTACGACCTGCGTGTCGACATGTGATGCTTGTCTCATATAACTTGTATAGTGCTATTAGATGTAATAGACTGATACAAGATCATTGAGGCTTGAAGCGTGATGACTCGAAGTACAGGAACCATGGAGATAGAGATCACCATGTGAGAAGGGCCATACCGTGTCACAGTTAATATGATTGCTTGTGATGTTTATCTATGTTCCTGTCATACTATTCTATAATGTTTTCTATGTGGTAGGCATCGTTACCATGTTAAAACAGTTTCCCTCAGAAAATTAAGAGTCTTTGATGCCCTTTCCAATACCTGCACCTATAAAGGTTTTGATCATTGCATGGTAGGTCTGCCAAAGCAGGGTGCCGTCTTTTATCATAACCAGTTAGGGTGGATGTCGGACATCCACAAGCATAGTATTAGATTGCTTAACAAAGCTATCAAAATGGTTTTAGGCTTTGGGGCATGGAGTTGGGCGTCGAGGCATTGGATGCCACCCCAACGAACAAGAGTCATATAGGGATGTGATTAGCAAAATGTTGCTTACTTATGTCACTAATTTTCTAGCAGTGATGCCAAAGCTCACTAGAAGTTAGTTGAATATGGATCTTATCCCACTACATGTCGTAAGAGGGAAAACGATTGTATATCATGTAGTTGAGCATCTTTTATTTGATAGAAGATTCACATAGCATTGTGCTGAAACTTGCATTTTTATTATAGATCATGACACCTACTGCTAGTAACACTTCTAGTTTTAATTTACGATCAATTCTTGAAAAGGAAAAGCTTTCTGGAACAAAATTTATTGATTAGCATAGAAACTTAAGAATTATTCTCAAACAAGAGAAAAAGAAATATGTTCTAGAGGAGCCCCATCTTGATAAACCAGCTGATAATGCATCTTCCATGGATCGGAGGGCTTATGAGAAGCACGCCAATAATTCAATTGATGTTAGCTATCTCATGCTTGCCTGTATGTCCTCTGAGCTTCAGAAGCAATATGAGAACAGGGATGTCTATGATATGATCATGGGAATCAAAGACATGTTTGAGAACTAAGCTTGGGCTGAGAGGTACAACACCTCAAAGTCCTTGTTTGCGTGCAGGTTGGCAGAAGACAGTCCAGTCAGTCCTCATGTGATCAAGATAATTGGTTACATTCAGAGCCTAAAAAAACTTGGTTTTCTCCTTGGCCAAGAGTTGGCTACGGATATGATTCTCCAATCGCTCCCTGCGAGCTTCTAGCCGTTCATCTTGAATTTTCATATGAACAGCATGGTGAAAAGCATGGCTAAATTGCATGAGATGCTAAAGAATGCTGAGAAAAGCATTAAGAAAAGCTCTAGTCATGTGATGATGGTTCAGAAGGATAGCAAGAAGAGAAAACGAAAGGGTAAGGCTAAGGCTTCAGATGAGATCTTGAGCTCTAAGCCTAAACCTGTTGGAAAGTTCAAGGTTGGCCCTGCTTCTCATGACACTTGCCACCACTGCCATAAGATTGGTCATTGGTGGAGGAACTGCAAGTTGTACTTGGAAGAACTCAAGAAAAAGAAGGGAAGACTTCTACTTCAGGTATAAATGTTATTGAAATTAATCTTGCTACTCGTCCAAGTGATTCATAGGTATTTGATATCGGATCAATGATTCATACTTGCAAATCATTGCAGGGACTAAATAGGACAAGGAAGTGTGCAAGAGATGAATTAGATGTGCGCGTCGACAATGGTGCAAGAATTGCTGCATTGGCCGTCGGCGTTTATTCTTTGTCACTACCCTCAGGATTAGTTTTGGAATTGAATAATTGTTATTACATTCCTGCCTTGGGCAAAAACATTATCTCTTCTTCATGTTTTGGGGAAGATGGTTATGAATTCATAATAAAGAACCAGTGTTGTTCGATATTTTTGAATGGTATGCTCTATGGTACTTGTCTATTGTTGAATGGATTATATATTTTGAATCTTGAGTATATAAATGTTTATAACATTAATACGAAGAAGCCTCGTCTTAATGATAATCTCACTTTTGTTTGGCATTGTCGTTTAGGTCATATAAATGAGAAGCGCAGGCAGAAGCTCTATAAAGATGGTCTTCTAGAGTCTTTTGATTTCAAATCATTTCACACATGCGAGTCTTGTTTACTTGGAAAAATGACTAAGACACCTTTTACTGGTCAAAGTAAGAGGGCAAATGAATTGTTGGCCCTTGTACATACAGATGTATGTGAACAAATGAGTTCTATAGCCAAAGGTGGTTTTTCAGTACTTTATTACTTTTACCGACGACTTTAGTAGATTTGATTATATCTACTTAATGAGGCATAAGTCAGAATCCTTTGAAAATTTCAAGGAGTTGTAGAATGAGGTACAAAATCATATAGGCAGGGCAATAAATTTTCTACGATCGGATCGTGGAGGTGAATATTTGAGCCATGAGTTTATTGATCATCTAAAGCAATGTGGAATTATTCCACAGCTCACTCTACCGGGCACGCCTCAATGGAATAGGGTGTCTGAGCAGAGAAACCGAACTTTGTTAGACCTGGTTCGGTCAATGATGAATCAATCTGATCTTCCATTGTCCTTCTGGGGATATGCTCTAGAAACTACTACTTTCACATTAAACAGGGTTCCATCTAAATCTGTAGAGAGGACGCCATATGAGATATGGACTAGGAAGCGTCCCGGGTTGTCTTTTCTAAAGATATGGGGTTGTGAGGCCTATGTAAAACGTTTGACGTCTGATAAGCTCACTCCCAAATCTGATAAATGCTTCTTTCTTGAGAAAGAGTTTCTCTCGAAAGGAGTTAGTGGGAACACGGAGCGACTCGAAGAGGTTCGAGAACCACTAGAAAGTGTTTCATCTCCTACTGAACCGCAACTCGACATACAAGATGTTGCAGAGCCTGTTGTCGAGACACTAGCCCCACGTCGGTCGGAGAGGTTGAGTCGTGCGCCCAAGCGGTTTGCATTTTTAACCACTAGGCAGCGTGACGTATTGTTGTTGGACAATGATGAACCTAAGACTTATACGGAAGCGGTGATGGGACCAGACTCTGTGAAATGGCTTGGAGCCATAAGATCTGAGTTAGAATCCATGCGAGAGAATCAAGTTTAGAACTTGGTCGATCCACCTAATGGTGTAAAAACTATCGAGTGTAAATGGATTTTTAAGAAAAAGATAGACGTTGATGGAAATGTTCACATCTATAAGGTACGATTGGTGGTGAAAGGTTTCAGACAGATTTAAGGTGTTGATTATGATAAAACGTTTTCGCTCGTCGCTATGCTAAAGTCTATCCGGATCATCCTAGCAATTGCCGCATTTTATGACTATGAGATATGGCAAATGGATGTCAAGACGGATTTCCTTAATGGAAACCTAAGTGAGGATGTGTACATGACACAGCCTGAAGGTCTTGATGATCCAGAGAGTGCTGGAAAAGTTTGCAAGCTGCAAAGGTCTATTTATGGGCTAAAGGAGGTTTCTCGGAGTTGGAGTCTTCGTTTTGATGAGGTAGTCAAAGGGTTTGGCTTCATCAAGAAGGAAGAAGAGTCTTGTGTTTAGAAAAAGGCTAGTGGGAGCTCACTTGTGTTTCTGGTCTTATATGTAGATGACATATTGTTGATCGGAAATGATATTCCTATGCTAGATGTTGTTAAGTCTTCGCTGAGAAAAAAATTTCTCAATGAAAGATCTTAGAGAGGCAGCACACATTTTAGGCATAAAGATCTATAGAGATTGGTCAAGAAGGCTAATTGGATTAAGGCAAAGCATGTACATTGACAAAGTATTAAAATGGTTCAATATGTAGAATTCCAAGAAAGATTTTCTGCCAATATCACATGGTATTTCTCTCAGCAAGAGTCAGTGTCCTTCGATACTTGATGAGCTGGAGAAGATGAGTGTGATCCCGTATGCCTCCGCAATTGGATCCATCATGTATGCCATGCTTTGTACATGCCCAGATGTTTCTTATGCTCTAAGTGTTACGAGCAGATATCAGTCAAACCTGGGTAAAAGTCACTAGGCGGTAGTAAAGAGTATCCTTAAGTACTTGAGAAGAACTGAGGATATATTCCTGGTCTATGGAGGTGAGGAGGAGCTCGTTGTAAATGGTTACACCGACGCTAGCTGCCAAACCGACAAGGATGATTCGCGATCGCAGTCTGGATTTGTGTTCTGCCTCAATAGAGGTGCAGTGAGTTGGAAGAGTTCCAAGCAAGAAACGGTTGTAGATTCAACGACAGAAGCCGAGTATATTGCAGCTTCGGAAGCTGTGAAGGAGGCAGTTTGGATCAGAAAGTTTGTTTCTGAGCTGGGTGTTGTCCCTAGTGTGTCTAGTCTAGTGGACCTCTATTGTGATAATAGTGGTGCCATTACACAAGCCAATGAGCCTATGACGCATCAGAAGTCCAAGCACATACTATGGCACTATCACCTGATCTGTGAGATTATAGATAGAGGTGATGTGAAAATATGCAAGGTGCACACGGATTTAAACATAGCCGATTCATTGACGAAGCCTCTCTCACAGCTCAGGCATGAGGCACACTTGAGCTCTATGGGTATTAGATACTTACGTGAATGAGTCCAGTGTATATGAGAGAAAGTGTCTTGTCTATGCTAGTGTACATTTGGATAATTGGTTATCTTGTTCCCTGAATAAATATCTTTTACATTGATCAGCAAATATGTGACTTGTTTGTGAGACTCTTTGTTTTATCGTGATGTTATTCTAAACGATCCCTAATCTCATATCGTCATGTGGGACAGTGATGATTTATAGATTAGCACATCCGTCTAATTGATGATCATGTTTCACAGATCATAGACATGGAGATGTCAAATCAGTGATGTGGACTCATGTTAGTGAACATGGAGTTGGATAGACCCACTTTGAGATACTACTAGGATTGTTATTTTATATGTGCCATCAGTTGTCATCTCAAATGGTGTACCTCCAGAATCCTTAGACCTGAGATCGTCATTAATTCCAGAATGTGTAGTGCACACTTAGGGGCTTCCAAATGCTATTTCGTAACAGGGTAGTTATAAAGGTTGCTTTTGTGTGTGTTATGAAATATGTCATGGGATGTGAGCGGTCAAGATAGAATTTACCCCTCCTACATAACGGGAGAGACGTCTTTTGGCCCCTCAAGATAGTTGGATTGGAAAGTGCATGGCCATGCTACTATGATCAAAGAGTTGATCATGATTGAATCCACTACTTGATCGAGTGAAGTGTCGAGCTATCAACAAGGGTGGCACGAATCTTGCCTTGAGTTTGACTGATGTTGTGTGGTAAAGGGATTGGTTTGTGTGTATATCAAGGTTTGGAAACTATGATTTTGACTTTGTATGCTTTCGGGGGTCAATATGTGCTGCTAGGTACTGCTATTGATCGACGATTCAGAAAGGGTTTCCGGGTAGCGGCTGTTTGCATATGAACCTATTGGGTCACACGCTTAAGGGATTAGATTTTAAAGCTTGCAAGAATTGGCTCTTGCGCAAGTGGGAGATTGATGGAATTGTGCCTAAGAGAATTCTGGGGGAACCGGAAGTTCTGGCTGAGGGCCGTAAGTTTCCGGTTCTGGAGCATCTGGAAGTTCCAGTTAGACCGAAAGTTCTGGACCAGCCCTAGTTTTGGTTTTCTAGAAGAGCCGGAAGTTTCGGTTGGACCAGAAGTTTCGGGCCTACCTGGATAAACCGAAAGTTCCGGTTAGACCGAAAGTTCTGGGTCGGAACAAATTCTATACAGAAGGTTATTTTTAGAAGTTCTGGTCAGAACCAGAAGTTCCGGTCCAGGCGAACAGATTAGATCTGTTGGGATTTAATACAGATTAAAGGCCCGTGATAGGGCACTATATAAGGAGAGGAGGGAATAGCACGAAAAGGTTGTTGCTGCTGTTTCTCCTGGTTGAGAACCCTAGCCATCACCTCTCTTCTCTCCTCGATTGCAAGTGCTGTGATCGATCTCCCTGGATCTCACGAGTGGTGCTAGCACACCGGTGTGAGGTGATCCTATCCCCGGACGTGTGGATACTGTGGAGGCACTACTCCAATAGTGGTGCTCGTCTTCCTTCTGTGAAGTTCGCCAGATCATAGAAACGCGTCGTCTTCATCGCCGGATCACCAACAAACGAACGGAGCCGGGAGGAGTAGCTCGAGGACACGCTTCATCGACTCTACTTTCATTGCCCGAGCATGTCTCGTGGCTTGAGGTAATGATCCATGATCCCATTACACGCATGGTTCCTAGGCTAACTAGATAATTTTTGAAATTAAGCGTTAGCATAGCCTCCCCATTACCCAACACTGAAAACTATTTTTCTAGTTATACTCCTCTCCTCTCCACTCTTCTCTTCAAAAAGGTGCTTTTTTTCTAAAAAAGTGATACTGATTTTATTTTCTTTTATTCTTTCTAGATGTCTTCTGAAAGATCCTAGCCCCAGATGTGCTTTGGGATGAAGAGTTTTGTCAAGGAGTTGAGGCATATGGTGTTTTTCTGTGGATATCAGGAGGTTCTCACCTATGCCCAAGTTAGATCAGTTACCCTCAGAATGGTAGAAGTGGTTGTTTCCATCACGAGTGAGAGGGAGACTATTCCATCAATGATAGTTGAAGCAGAAGGGAGAAATTTTGATCATGCCTGTCAAGAAGCTGCTTATGCTGCCATTAGAGAACTTCGGGAGCGCTATTCAGCCAAGTTGTCAGAGTTAGAGTACAAGTATCATCTAAGGAAGACTCACCGAGATGATTATGCAGAGAATCCTCCTAATGGTGAAGAAGATAGCGCTATGATGGTTAGAGTGATGAATATGCTGAAGACAATAGATGATTATCACAAGGATACACTCATTGGAGCACATGAGCAGGAGAACAGGAACCGATAGACCATTGGTCAATTACAGAATCAAGTAGACATGCTGCGCAAGGAAGTTACTGTCCTGAAGGGAGAATCGCCACCAGGAGGTGCAATGATCCATCATACCGCAAGGAAGCGAATTTAGATGCTACCCAAGGTATAGGTGATCAAGAGGGTGCGCGAAGAGAAGATCATCGTCATTGAGAGTGATGAAGGTGAAGATGAGGAAGATGGAGTCATGGAAGAGGAAGATTCAGAAGAGCCATAATTTTCTTTCGATCCAGCTACAGAGGAGCCTAGCCCTTAGAGTCCTTATGTACCTTTACTACGTTGTGTTAGACGTTTGCTTTGCTTAGGCTAAATGCTTGTTAGCTTTGCTTGTCTGTAGTGTGTGGTTTGTATCAGCCCCCTGTGATACATCTGCACTTAGGAGTTTTTCTCTAGAGTCTAATAAAAATCATAATAAATTTTAGATCAGTACAAGATATTTTTCTCTTTTCTCTTTTCTCTTTTCTCTTTCTAAATTTTGCCTAACCCCTCCTTCGTTTGTTCTCTTCAGCAAGATGGTTCAGACTCGCCATGTCAACTCTCAAGAAGGTATGGAAGAAGCCGGTGGATCCAACAACGGACAGCCAAAGCCACAGCAACAGCCCCATCTCCTGCCTCCGATGCCAGAGAACCCTACCTTGGCTCAAGTGCTTGCTAACCAGAATCAGCTCATGGCCATGTTGATGAATAAGATGCAGACCTAGTAGTGTGCACCGCCTGCTCAACCCCCACCTGCACTTGTCCCTGTTTAGAACAAGTTATCGGAGTTTCTTCATGTGAGGCTGCTTGTTTTCTCTAGCACTACCAATCCGGTGGAGGCTAGTGACTGGCTCTTCACTATCGAGAATAAGTTAGAAGTTCTTTAGTGCACTGATCAGAAGAAGGTTGCTTTTACTTCCCACCAACTATAAGGTCTAGCAAGAGAATGGTAGAGTCACTTTAAAGAGATTAGAGTTGATGGAACCGAGATTACTTGGGCTGATTTTTCAGCTGGTTTCAGGAAGGCCCATGTTCCTGATGGACTAGTGGCTCTGAAGAAGTGGGAAGTTCATGCATCAAGCAAGGAAATCGTTCTGTCACTAAATATCCACACGAGTTTAATCACATAGCCCTTTACACCCCTGAATATGTGAAGTCAGATGCTGAACATCAGGAGAAGTTCCTTGGAGGTCTAGATGATGAACTGGCCGTTTATCTGATTTCTGGAGATTATATCAATTTTTAGAAATTGGTTGAAAAGTCATTTCGTCAAGAAGATCAGCATAATAGGATAGAGTCCAAGAAGCATCATATGGCGCAGAACTAACAGTCCAACAATCAGAAGCCCTATTTTATGATGGTGCCGCGGCAACAACAATCTGGAGGACCCAATGCTTAGGCCAATCGTCCTCGTCAGTTCTACGCTGCTAGTGGGAGTGGAAACACTGGCAATGCACCTCAAGCTTATCGCCCCAATGCGCCTCACACTGCCCTAGTTATCGGTGCTAATCAAATTCCTTTGAAAGACAAGAATGAAAAACCAGTGGTGTGCTACAACTGCTACAAGCCCGGCCATTATTCTGATAGGTGCCTAGAGCCCAAGTGTCTGAACAAGACTATAATAGTCCTAGCTCAAGCTCCTGCCAGACAAGTTAAAGCCAGAGTAAACCTTGTGACAGCAGAAGAAGTTCAAGCTGCCCCTGATGTGGTATTGGGTATGATTCCTGTTAACTCAATACTTGCAACATTACTTTTTGATTTCGATGCAACTCATTCTTTCGTATCAAAAAGTTTTGTGGAAAAATGTGGAATGGATGTAGAGCCCCTCCTCCATTCGTTAGTGATCTATACCCCTGGTCACCAGATGCCTACCTCCCTTTTTAGTCCTTTGGTAACCATCGAAATCCTTGATGTCCCTTTTTTAGCCAACCTCATCTTAATAGAATCCAAAGACCTAGATGTCATTTTGAAATAGATTGGTTAGTAAAGCATGAGGGCGAGATTAAGCGTGCGACTAGAGAAGTCACTGTAACCAATCACCTTGGCAAAACCATTACTTTCCATAACCTGAACCCGTCTGGTTTGAAAATCATGCTGAATGAAGTCATGATTGAGGAAATACCTGTGGTTCAAGAGTATCCCAATGTTTTTTTGAAAGAGTTACCTGGTATGCCACCCAAGAGAGATATTAAGTTTAGAATTGATCTAGCTCCTGGTATAGCCTCAATTCATAAGGGACTATATCGGATGGCCCCAAATAAGTTAGCTGAAGTAAAGAAGCAAGTGGAAGAATTGTTGGACAAAGGATACATTCGTCCAAGCACTTCGCCTTGGGGAGCTCTAGTGGTCTTCATAGAGAAGAAGGACAAGTCCAAGAGAATGTGTATGGATTAGAGAGCTTTGAATGAAGTCACTATCAAGAACAAGTATCCTCTTCCCCACAACGTTGATTTGTTTGATCAGCTTCAAGAAGCTATAGTTTTCTCCAAGATAGATCTTTGGTTAGGGTACCATCAGTTGAGAATTTGAGAGCAAGATATCCCCAAGATAGCGTTTACAACCCGGTATGGATTGTTTGAATACCTTGTGATGTCCTTTGGGTTGACCAATGCACCTGCATTCTTTATGAACTTGATGAATAGTGTGTTTATGGAATATTTAGACAAGTTTGTGGTGGTGTTTATTGATGATATCCTTATATATTCCAAGACGAAGGAAGATCATACCGCCCATTTACACCTTGCACTACAGAAGTTGAGAGAACATCAGTTGTATGCTAAGTTAAGTAAGTGTGAGTTTTGGTTGAAGGAAGTGAAGTTTTTGGGTCACATTATCTCTTCTACTGGAGTTGCCATTGATTCCAGCATAGTTGAAGCCGTTACTGATTGGGTACAACCTAAGAATACTACCGAGATAAGGAGTTTTCTTGGACTTGTGGGTTATTACCATTGGTTCATTCAGAATTTCTCCAAGATAGCCAAACCTATGACCAAGTTATTACAGAAGGATGAGAAATTTGTGTAGACACTCGATTGTGAAGAAAGTTTTATAGAGTTGAAAGAGAGATTGGTATCAGGCCCAGTGCTAATTCTGCCAGATCGTAAAGGAGAATTTCAAGTAAATTGTGATGCATCTCGTCAAGGTTTAGGGTGTGTGTTGATGCAAGAAGGAAAAGTAGTTACTTATGCTTCCTGGCAGCTAAGACATCATGAGTTAAATTACCCAACCTATGACTTAGAGATGGCTGCAATGGTCCATGTTCTAAAGATTTGACGTCATTATCTCATTGGGAATCGTATAGAGATCTTTACAGACCATAAGAGTTTGAAGTATATCTTCACCCAACCAGATTTAAACCTTTGTTAGAGATGATGGCTTGAGTTAGTTAAAGATTATGATGTTAGTATTCAGTATCATCCTGGTAAAGCTAATATTGTAGCAGATGCTCTCAGTCGTAAGTCCAATGGAAATGCTATTTTAGTTGAGGAAGTATCTTTGGATTTGCTACAAGAGTTTGAAAAGTTAAGTTTGAATGTTGTTCCAAGTAGATTCGTAACAGCCTTAGAAGCTCAGCCTTCACTACTAGATCAGATCCGTGAAGCTCAAGTAAATGGTCCTTATATTCTTGAGGTTAAGGAAAACATGAAGAAAAGGAAAGCTCGTGAATTTATTGAACACGAACAAGGTACCTTATGGTATGAAAGTCATATTTGTGTACCTAATAAGAAGGAGTTGAAGGATCTTATACTCCGTGAAGACTATGAGACCCAGTACTCTATTCACCCCGGAAGTACCAAGATGTATCAAGATCTTCGAGAAAAGTTTTGGTGGCCAAGTATGCGCCGAGAGATAGCAGAGTACGTGGCAATATGTGATGTATGCCAAAGAGTAAAAGCAGAACATCAGAGACCTGCAGGGTTCCTCCAAACTTTGAGAGAGACTGAATGGAAGGGGGAAGAAGTTGGAATAGATTTTCTAACAGGATTGCCAAGAACAACCTCTGGATATGATTCTATTTGGGTTATTGTTGATCGGCTAACAAAAGTAGCTCATTTCTTGCCAGTCAAAACCTCCTATACTAGTAGTCGATTGGCGAAAATATACATGGGTAGAATCATTTATTTGCATGGAGTTCCTAAAAAGATAGTGTCGGATAGAGGAAGTCCGTTTACTTCTAAGTTTTGGCAGAAACTACAAGAGGAATTGGTACTCGCCTGAATTTCAGTACCGCCTATCACCCTCAGCCGGATAGCCAAACAGAAAGAGTAAATCAGATTCTTGAGGATATGTTGAGAGCCTGTGCTCTAGATTTCGGAGGATCATGGGATAAGAACCTGCCCTATGCTGAGTTTTCTTATAATAACAGTTACTAAGCTAATCTTTAGATGTCCCTATTCGAAGCCCTGTACGGGAGGAAGTGCAGAACACCATTGTTGTAGGACCGAATCTAGCGACTAGAGGGGGGG
>KE371833.1:1547453-1561606 GCA_000418225.1 Zizania latifolia | reverse complement strand
CGGCTAGGGTTAGGGTTGGAGGGGAGAGAAGGTGGAGAGGTGGGAGGAGGAAGAAGGTGGGAGGACAAACACCCAAAACAATTCTGAAAATAATTTGCAATTAGCTCAAAATCCTCAACTCTTACAAGAGGGGTTAGCCCCCTTATATAGCCCCTATGGACCAAAAGAAAAGACGTAGCCAAAGTCGAAGCCGAAGCCGAAGCCGAAGCCGTCAAAGCGCCCGTCACCCTCGCACCATGCACCTGGATTGGACTGACCCGACCACGCAGCTCCTCAGCCCGGCAATCGGTCGTCCGTGTACTTGAGCCGCACCGGTCAACACCACGACGAGTCACGTCCGCTTGTCACCTTTGCTCCATGTACCCGGATTGGACCGCCATGATCTCGCGACTCCTCAGTCCGACGATCGTCCGTCCGTGTACCTGAGTCACACGGGCAACACCACGGCAAGTCACTGCCTCTCCTCAGAGGACTTCTCTCATCTTCATCTTCAGCACATCTTCTCTTCATCTCATCTTCTCTCCCGTTGACAATCACTCATCATCTGCATGGTATTCATCATGGCTCCTTAGTATCTTTGTTAAAGAAAGAGGATGAAAGTATCTTTGTTGAAGAAAGTAATGATGAAGATGTTGATGCGGTTAGCGGTCAGACTATCATCTGGGTCGGTTCCGATCAGCACATAGAGAGTTGAGGAGGAGGAGTAATACCAACCACAAGGAGATGAAGTATCGGCAACTTCGAATGTTCCTCGAGAGATCACTTCGTTCCTTGAAGATGTTGTACAAGACACTTCTCAAGATGTTTCTGCTCCTTTACACATTCAATGTCAACACCCTCCTGAACAAATAATTGGAAATTTGTATGAGCGTGTCACTCGTTCCAAGTTTGCTTGTCCTGACTCTCATGCTCATTTAGCTTTTGTAGCTTCTTTTGAACCCAAAGATATTTCTGATGCTCTAACTAATGAATCGTGGATCAATACCATGCATGAAGAACTTGAAAACTTTGAATACAATAAAGTCTAGAATTTGGTTGAACCTTCACAAGGACATAACATTATTGGAACCAAATGGGTTTTTTGAAATAGCTCAAGGATTTACTCAGGTGGAAGGTTTGGATTTCGATAAAATTTTTGCTCCTGTTGCTAGAATTGAAGCCATCAGACTTCTTTTAGCTTTTGCTACATCTAAAGGTTTTACATTATATCAAATGGATGTTAAAAGTGTTTTTCTTAATTGTTTCATCAATGAGGAAGTTTATGTTAAGCAACCACCTGGTTTTGAAAACCCAAAGTTTCTGAATCATGTTTTTAAGTTGTCTAAAGCTTTATATGGTTTGAAACAAGCACCTTGAGCATGGTATGATAGGTTGAAAACTTTTCTGTTTGAAAAAGGCTTTGCTATGGAAAAAATAGATAAAACTTTGTTTTCTTTTCAAGCAAGAAAATGATCAACTTTTTATTCAGATTTATGTGGATGATATTATCTTTGCTTGTTCATCTCACTTCTTGGTTTCCAAGTTTTCTAAGACTATGTGCAGACAGTTTGAGATTAGTATGATGGGTGAGTTGACGTACTTTTTGGGACTATAAATTAAGCAAACAAAAGAAGGCACTTTTGTTCATCAGAGTAAGTACACCCGGGATCTTCTTCGGCGTTTTGTGGTGGAAAATTGCAAGCCAATTTCTACACCAATGGGAGCTACTTGCACTTTCAATCCAGATGAGGATGGTGAGCTTGTTGATCAAAAAGAATATCGCAGCGTGATCGACTCACTTTTGTATCTCACGGCATCGAAGCCAGACATTTAATTTTCTATCTGTTTGTGTTCTTGATTTCAAGCTTCTCCTCGTGTTTCACATCGGCAAGCTATCAAGCGAATACTCAGGTATCTCAAATTTACTCAAGAATTTGGCATTTAGTATTCTACTTCCTCAAGTGTTAGTTTAAGAGCTTTTTCTGATGCTGATTTTGGAGGTTGTAGAATTGATAGAAAGAGTACTAGTCGTACATGTCATTTTTTGGGAACATCACTCGTTGCTTGCTCATCTAGAAAACAATCTTCTATTGTACAATCCACTGCTGAAGCTGAATATGTTGCTGCTGCTAGTTGTTGCTTACAAGTTCTTTGGTTTATCTCTACACTTAGAGATTATGAGATTAATTGTGATCATGTTCTGCTTTATTGTGATAACACAAGTGCTATAAACATTGTTAAGAACCTAGTGCAACACTCTAGAACAAAGCATATTGATATTTGATATTATTTTCTTAGAGATCATGTGGAGAAAGGTGATGTTGTGCTTCTTTTTATTGACACCGAGTTACAATTGGCAGACATTTTTACTAAACCTTTGGATTCTTCTCGCATTGCTTTCCTTCATGGGGAGTTGGGCGTTGTTCATCCAATGGGTTTGTTTTGAGGGAGAGTTTATTTTTCATTTTCATAATGCATTCATGTTTATTTTTGTGCATTGTTTTTATAAAAAAATAAAAAGAAGAAAACATGGAGCTTTGATTTTTTACCTTCAGTTAATCTTTGAGCTTGCTAGCAATATCTTATAAAATTTTTAGATCACTAGTCTTGCTATCATGTTTTTTAGTCTCTTCATGAGCCTATGATATAGTTTTTGAGGGATATGACGCATGACACATAAACATTTAAGTGAAAGATAAAGAAATATGTTGTATTGATCTAGTGGCTAGTTTGAGTTAAATATGCTTACACATATTCTATCTGTGTTTATTTCACCATGATAGTACTTTCAATTTTAGTAGTAGCAGTACTATAGCTCGTGTAATGTCAAAACAATAAAATCTGAATAAAAAATATCAAAAAGAAAGAAAATGTGCAAAAGCATAGAAAGTTTAAAAAGAAAAGAAAGTGTGCAAAAGCACAGAAAGTTCTGCATTCATAAAAAATATTTTTCCTAGGTCGTCTCACGAGACTGCTTATCATTGCACTTTCATATGAACTTGTAGATGATCATAGATGACCAGACCATTGAAATGGGGACTGTTTGTGTGTGCAAGAACCTCACAATAGGTTATGTGACCGAAGCTCATGTGGCATCATCTGTCTCTAGACAGTAGTCTCTGTGCTGAGATAGGCACTTTTAAAAATTTCGTACAAAAGTTGTATATATCAAATCTAAAATTTTCAATGACTATGATTTGCACTTTTAAGAGCACTATGTGCTGTTTTGGTTTTGTGGATGCGGCTGAATTAGGTATGAGGTATTTCTCTTGAATTGATCTAAGTAAAAGCCAACATTATAAATCATTGAAATCATTCAATTTTAGTGCTGATTTGAACTTAAGAATTATGGCTTAGTTTCATCTTGAGTCTTTTAGACTTGATTGTTGGCTGGTTGATCGATCTATTTTATTTGTGTTGCAAACCTTATCACATGGGTTGCTTCAGGTACACTTCAAACCTCTTAATTCAAGAAATAAAAAATGGTGTTCTCATGATAATTTCTCTTTTGCTTCACTTGATGAAATCATTGTCAAAGGGGGAGAAATTGGTTTTTGATAAAATCATTGTCTTTTGTAATCAATTTTTGAGAGAGTTTTATTTATCGTTCTTTGAAAAAAAATCTTTGGGGGAGAAAAACTTGTGCTTGTGCTTTTGAAAATAAAAAAAATTCGTGCTTTTTAATGGTGTTGCCAATGTGTTTATCAAGGGAGAGATTGTGAGATCATGTGTATGATCATTGATAAATGATGAATAAATTAGCTTAATGTTGAACAAATTGGTTTTAGTTAGTTTGAGTGGTCGAGCATTCTAGTCGAGTTGTCGAGCACTCTTGTTGGGCACTCATCACTTAGCTCTCGAGAAAACTTAGCACTCGGGAAATTCAGCCCTCGAGTGAATTTAGCCCTTGAGAGAATTTCAGCACCCAAGAAATCTCAGCACTCGGGATATTGGATCACTCGGATTTTTGATGTTTGAGTCAGATCATATGTTTTAAATTATTTGTTCAATAAATTCACCATGTTTATGATTGATTAGACTGATTGAGTCAAGTTGGAGAGAACTTGTGCTCGGAGAAAATAGTTTCTTGGTTTGTTCATGTGTAGGTATTTCTTGAGGGCGAGTCATGGTCGATGATGGGATCGAAACTAGGCTCAAGGAGGAGCTGAGGTTCAGAACAGTCAAGGATGTCATGCAGGACGCTCGGGCTAGAGGATGTTGTACGTGAAGGTGAGGTTTCAATATGTCCTACGGGGGATGTGTGCGAATATGGAAAGAAAGGTTTTCATATCGCATACACGGGATGTGTGCGGATATGGAAATGAGAAAAATTCGAAAGGAGTTAGGATTTGAGGATTCGTAAGAGATATGGATTCCTAGTTGGATTAGGATTCCAAAATTTATTAATTTTGTGGCTCATGGTGGCAGCCATGAGGGATTATAAATAAACTAAAGGGGAGAGCCAACTATATACATCGAATAAGAGAGAAAAAATAGGGTTTAGCCTTTTGCTCTTTCATCTATGGCTTTGTTCATGATTTGGTGGGGGTGCTTTGAATGCACCTTATAAACACTCTTATGCAATAAAGATTCATCTTCAAGCATTAAGGAGTGTGGTATTGTGTTCTTTCTTCTTAATGTTCATCAGTTTGTACCGTTTTAGCTTATTCTGTGATTTCACTTTTACTTGCGATTTAATTCGAATTGATTCATCCAAAACGTTTCATTGGTTAATTCCTCGTATTCTAGGAGTAATTAAGGTTTTAATTTTTAGATCGGATCTACTCTATTTTTACACTACTACAAATCCTGAGGATCATAACTTTTGATTGGTAATTTGGATTTGAGTGAAACCACTTGACAAAGTTTCATATTGAAGTCTAATTTCTCGTGTTAAAATTTCAGATCAATCCAAGTTATGGTTTTAATGTTATACTCATTTTACTGTTCCTTAGTCAAGCTATTTTCTGCCCTCTAGAAAGCTATCAGGAAATTCGAGAACCCCTCGAGAAATTTCCTGAGTCCTCGGGAATTTTAGTGTGGTCAGGGATTTTGCTGATTGGTTGGGAATTAACTTTTTGATATTGTTTTTGGGGTCATTTTTGTGGTACTGCAACCTTTCACCCTCCTTTGGTTGTCGTGGTTAGTGTATTTTGATCTTACAGTTTGTGGTGAACTGAGTCTCGAGGTCAGTTATGATTTAGTTCGGCACCTCGAACCAGTATGTGATTCCTTCAATGAATTTTACTACTTTTTTTGGTTGTGAAAGTTTTTTAATGGCATTACTGCAATATACTTGGTGAACTTGTCGATCGCCACTAGCAGCCGGTCGATTCCTTGCGGAGCTTTTCGAAAGGGGCCAACCTGTTGCGGAACGGATAGGCTACGCTAGCATAGAACAAAAAGTTTTTCTACCCCGTTCAACCCAGGAACCATGCGAGTAATGGGAACATGGATCATTACCTCTAGTCGTGAGACATGCTAGGGCAGCGGAGGAAGAGTTGGAAAGCATGTCCTCGATCAACTTCACCCAGCTCCATCCAATCATTGGCGGCGAAGACGATGCAGCCTTGCGATCCTCACATCGAGATGATCAGCGCCGCAATTGCAGCGGCGCCTCTATGGTATCCACACGTACAGGGATGGGATCACCTCACGCCGATATGCTAGTACCACGCGTGAGGCTAGGAGAGATGCGGCCACAGCAGGTGAGGCCAGGGAGAGGTGGCGGCTAGGGTTAGGGGAGGTCCAACAACCTTTTGTGTCCTAGCCTATCCTCTCCTTATATAGAGCCACTGATGGGCCTTTAATCAACATTAAAGCCCACCAGATCTAATCTACATGTTCGGCCTAGAAGTTCTAGCCGAGGCCTGGAACTTTCGAAAATAATATTCTGTATTAAATTTATTTCGTTCCAGAAGTTCTGACCGAAGCCAGGAACTTCCGGTTAGTCCAGAATTCACCTCTAGAGCAGGCTCAAAAGTTCTGGTCCAACCGGAACTTTCGGTTCCTCCAGAACACAACACCAGGGCGGGCCTAGAAGTTCTGGTCCAACTAGAACATCTGGTTCCTCCAGAACTTGTCTCTAGGGCATATTACCATCATGACCATATCGAGACTCTAGCATGCGAAGAGCCAAGTTGGTGGGATTGTCTGGAGAGCTTGCACTGGTAAGTAATTCTAAGAATTTGTATTTGGTGCACTTTTGTACTAACTCCTTGGCATTGCTATTAGCTGATGGCTAGTAGAATCCTGATCAGAAAGCTTTGCCAACCAGTGTCCTAGCCTTGGCATGGTTACCACACGTACCAGCGTGCACTTCGTTGAGGATCTAGAGACCTTCGCTTGGTAGGATGTATTTTTGGAGTATCCTCGTTGAAGCCACGCATTTGTACAACTTATCGCCGATGACCACGTATTGTTTGCTATGCCATGCCAAACGTTCAGGTAGGGTTTTATCCTCTAGGGTTGTGCCTTTCAGAATATACTCGATGAAGGGCTATCGCTAGTCGTTGGTGTCCTCAGCCATAGCTATGATCATTTGTGAGCCAGCGGTGTTGTGGTCTTCATCTTTGATTGACGTCTTGGTGAGTTCTTAGACGAACACGCCGGTGGGGACCGTTGCTCGGGAGGACCTAAGCCATGCCAGGGTGTTTACGGCCGAGTTATCATTGCGGGGGACATGGTGGAACTCTAGCCTAAAGAACTTGCCCTCAAGCTTTCAAACCTCAGCACAATAGGCGCCCATCTTATCACTGGTATAAGACCAGTCTTTGTTGACTAGGCTGATGGCTAACTTGGAGTTTCCATAGAACATGAGTCTCTTTACCCTGAGCGAGATTGATATATGAAGTCCGTGCAACATGGCCTCGTACTCGGCCACGTTATTGGAAGCTTTGAACATTAGCTGCAGCACGTAGCTTAGTTCTTCCCCCTTTTCTCCCTAGCTTGGGGGTAGTTAGATTTAATGGTGGTGCAGGACGATGTAAAGGAGCTTCTGTACTTGAGGATACCTTGCTTTTGATAATCCAAGAACCTCCGAGATGAAGTATACTAGCCTTTAGACCGGGAAGATATGTCCTTCTTTGGGTCTCTCAACTACGATCATAGTGCTAATGACGTTGGTCATGGCGGCAATGTAGAGGAGGAGAACTTCTTTCGGGTTTGGTGCCGTGAGGATTGGAGGTGAAGTCAAGAATTTTTTGGACCTTGACTGTCCATTGGAAGTCATCTTCCTTCTTCATGAGCTTGAAAAAGGGAGCTTCCCTTTCTCCCAATCAAGAGATGAACCTCCCAAGGGCTATCATGCAACCCGTGAGTTTTTGGACCTTCTTTGCGTTGTTGAGTTTTTCCATCTTCAGTATTGCCGCTATTTTTTCCGCATTGGCCTTGATACCCGGTTGCTGACGATGAACCCGAGTAGTTGTCCCGATGATACTCTAAAGACACATTTATCGGGGTTGAGCTTCCACCAAAATTTTCATAGGTTCTCGAACATTTCAGCGATGTCATCGATGAAATTATCCTTTTCCTTGGACTTTAGACCACGTCGTCGATGTTGGCTTCGATGTTGCGGCTGATTTGATCTGAGAGACATCGCTGGATAGCCCGCTGGTATGTTGCTCCTACATTTTTGAGTCCAAATGATATAGTGGTGTAGCAGTATGTTCCAAAGGGCATGATAAAGGAGGTTTTTTCGTAAACTTTCTTGAGCCCGATCTGATGATATCCTAAGTAGCAATCGAGGAAGCTCAGGATGGAGCATCCTGCTATCAAATCCATGACTTGGTCGATCCGAGGTAACCCGAAGAAATCCTTTGAGCAGTGCTTATTTAGGTCGGTATAGTCGACGCACATCCACCACTGTCCTGTCTTCTTTTTCACCAGCACCGGGTTTGTGAGCCATTTAGGGTGGTATACTTCGCGAATGAATCCTGCTGCTAGAAGGCAAATGATCATGGCTTTTACTGCTTCTTTTTTGTCCTGTGCAAATCTATGTTATTTCTGCTTAGACGGCTTGGCGGTTGGGTACACATGGAGTTCATATCAGAGGGCTTCCAAGCGAAGATGTCCATGTCAGAGCATAGGAAGCTAACGAGCACGACTTCCTATTTGGGGTCCAGTCCTGCCCCAATGGTTGCCGTTTTTGATGGGTTGGCATCGGAAAGGATGATCCTCTTAGTGCTTGAGGGTGCGGTGGAGATCCCAAAGGAGGAAGAGGCTTTACTCGGTATCTCTGAGGAGGGTCCGTCCTGACCTGCCTAAGGATTTCCTCCATCCGAGATGATAAGTCGATGGCCTCGGCTAGGGCGAGGCTATCTTTTTCGCACATGTGGGAAGTACCGATATTTCCCTGTACAAAGATAACTCCGTTAGGGCCCGGTATCTTGAGCACGAGATAGGGATAGTGCCCTACGGCCATGAACTTTGATATGGCAGGCCTTTCGAGGATAGCGTGGAATGGGATATCGTAATACTTGACCCAGAACATTATGTGCTTGGTCCTAAAATTGTCTCGAAAGCCAAACATGACCAGCAAGGTAATCGAGCCGAGGGGTACTGAGCCTTTTTCGGGTATGATGCCGTAAAACATGGAGATCTCCTTGCGAAGGCTATTGACTAAAATACCAAGATCGACTATACATTGGTGGAAGAGGATGTCCAACCCACTCCCTCTGTCGATCAGGACCCACTTCATGCGTACTTTGAATATTACCGGGTTGACGACCAGTGGCCATCACCCAGGCTTCGGGATACTGGTCCATTGGTCACTTCGGCTAAAGGTGATTGGGACCTCTGAATACAGCAGTTGCTGAATCTCCTCTGACCCGGTAGCATTAATCCGTTTGTCCAAGACATTCTACTGCCACTTGGTCTCGATTGATGAGGGGCCCCTGAAGACGATGTTAACCGTCTTTTGAGGTTCTTGGAAATCCTTGTCAATCTAGGGTCAGCTGTCTTTTCTGGAGGTGTCATCATTGTCTCGGTGCCGCTTGCCTTGGCCAGGATTGTTTCAAGATTCTTTAACCAACATGTCTTGTGTTGGCATTATGCCCTAGAGGCAACATGGAGATGTTGTTCATAGCATACTATGTTTATGATTTGTTCATGAGACTCATAATGTGACTATTTCTAAATGATCCCTGATCGGATATAGGTCATATGTGGAACAGATATGACTGAGATCGGTATGTGTATTGATTGATGATCATGTCTCATAGATCATGGGTATGGATGGAGATACCAACTCAATAACATGGACATGTGTTGGAGAACATATGTTAGATAGACCCACTATGAGACACTCTATTGAGATTCTATGTGTCATCAGTTGGTCTCAGTAATATTCATGTAAAGTCCTTAGACTTGAGATCATGATGGTTCCTAATATGCGTATTGCCTTACTTTGAGACTACCAAACGCTATTTCATAACTGGGTAGTTATAAAAGTAGTCATCAGGTCTGTCATGAAACATGTAGTGGGATATGAGTGATCAAGATGAGATTTGTCCCTCCTTAATAGGAGAGATATCTCTGGGCCCCTCGATGTAATAGATTATGGAAGTGTATGGCCATGTCGATGTGATTAAGGCGTTAATCATAGGTTATAATCCAATACGGAGATCGAGAGAGGATCGAACTATTGATAGGATGGCACAAATCTCACCTTGTGCTCGATAGATATCATGAGGCAGAGCAATATGTACATATGGAACATTACAAGGTTTAGCTGATATGATCTTTACGTATAATTGGGTTAATATGCTTTGCTAGAGGCCGCTGTTAACGGAGTATGGAAAGGAGTTTCCATATGTTAACCAAGCTATGCATGAACCTACAGGGTCACACACTTAATAGGTTGGAACATTGAATTCGAATAGGATTCCAATTGGGCTCAATATGGATGGAGATCCGAACAGATTCGAGTAGAGTCCTGGTTAGGTCCGGTAGGGCCTAAGCTAAGATGTCTATATATATGAGGGTATAGGGCGCAGAGAAGCTAAGCTTCTGCCTCGCATGTTCATGCATTTCTCGTGCTAAGTTGTTAGCCACTAAGATCAAACCCTAGCCACCACCTCTCGAGCCCGACTATCTCGTCGACCGCTTGGGTGCTAGTACACCATCGGCCGGTGTTCCCACCCGGGATGTGTGGATACCGGTAGAGACATTGCTATTCTACTTCGCATTGGCATCGACGTCACTGATTGGATCAGTCGTGTCATCGGCCACTTCTCGAGGACCATCATCGGTTTGAGGAAGGAGTCCTCGAGAGTTCTTGAGGATGATCGATCAGCTTCCTGAGAACGTCCATCGGCTTCTTGACCACATCGGCACGCTCTAGTTAGATCGGCTCGCTACTCCAACTATCCTTCTGCTGCACTGTGTGCCTGAGGTAATGATCTATGGTCTCTCTCTTAGCAAGATATCCTGGTGTGCGCGGTAGAAATTTTTTGTTTTTGGCTAGTGTAACCTCCACGTTCCCCAACATCTTGTAGGGAGTACCACTTGCGCATGGTGTGATTACCTTTGGGGTGGAATGGACAAGGCTTGTCCAACTCCTCCCGCATTGACTCATCCTCTTGGCATCTTAAATTGTAAGCCACCTCCACAGTCCTTTCTTCCTTCCTCTTCTGATCCTGTTTGGCTTGAGAAGATCTTGGGTGATCATCTTCCCATCGTGGGGATCATGGGCGATCATCCCTGGTCCGACGAGACCGACTCTCATGACGGGAACGCTTTGTCTTCTCTGTGAGAGCATCCTCACTATCGGCATATCTCTCTACGATAGAGATCATGCGTGCTATTATCATTGACTTCTTTCTTACGAGGACCCTGTGTACCTCGGATGTGTGGTGCAAAGCTTTGATGAAATAATTGATTACGTTCTGCTCCTTGATGTCCACGATTGTGTTCCTTTTCTCAAAGAACCTCCAAATATAACTTCGAAGAGATTCATCCTCCATCTTTCGTAGTTGTTGTAAATCATAGTGGGTACCGGGCTTCTGCCACATTCCCTGGTAGTTGCCGTTGAAAGCTGACCGAAGTCATGCCCATGAGTTGATGGAGTTTCTTGGCAGGCTAGAAAGTCAATTGTTGGCGAATGGTGAGAGCATGACTGGCAGATAGTTCGCCATCACCCTCACGTCGCCACCGGATACATGGATGGCCGTGTAGTTGAGTCGATCGTAACCATTGCAAGGGATCTATTTTGCCGTCATGAGGCTCGATCCCCGTTGGGCGGAATGACTTCGGCCATCTTACTCGCCTGAGATGACTCTTGTGAATGCAGGAAAACCACCGTGGTCACCTCGACTCTTGCTTCTCCTATGGTTGTGGTGGTTTTGACTCTTGCTACTGCTAGAGTCGCTACTGCTGGTACTGCTGCTAGTATTGCTACTGCCATCGCAGTGCTGTCATCGTCATCCGTCTGCTTGTAGATTTCTAAACGTATCCTATTGTTCCGTATTCTCGGGGGCAGCGTGAGGTGGTTGCCCCACGGACTGTCATCCAATGGGGTTCCATCGCATGATGGCTAGTATCGACCGAAGCTATTGTTCTCCTTGTCTTGTTGGGAAGGAGTAGGAGGTCAGGTCGGAGCCAGTGCTAGGGCGTTAATCTGCATTGCTGCTGCCTAGGTTCAAGCCTTTGCTCATTATAGTTCTGGTGTATCGGGGAGAGAGCCGAGATCTCTCTCTATCACCACCAAATTGAGGCGGGAGTCTTGAAGACTCTCTGACCATCGAACTCTAGGGTGAATTCATCCTCGAGATTATGGCGGACCCCATCCTCCTATGCGACTCCTACTATAGCGGCATGCCTATGCCAATCGCTGCTGGAAGAGGATACCTCACCCTCGACCATCAGGACGAGATTGGTCGGGAATCGAGAATTACCCGATCGACAGTTGTCCTTGGGTCTGCTGGTGGGTCCAACTTCCACCCACCGACACTGGACGACCTGACCCTTTTCACTAGAAAGATGATGTAGTGCTCGAGGTCAATTGGAGTTCGACCGCAGTTTAACCGGTCGGCTCACTCAAGGGCTGGAGAAGTGCTGTACTCCTTGAGTCAGCCGATCCAGAAGTGGTGCTTGACCAGGGCTTCGATACGACAAGTCATCCCGCCAAATCCCCGATGAACACCAAACTCCCGAACATGAACACGGAGCCAGCAGGCTCGAGAAATTCTGAAGGAGATGCCATCGGATCCTAATGAAAACTACCACAATCCCCTACCTGGCATGCCAACTATCGGTGAATCACCGAGCAGTTGACCTAAGGGGTACCCGAGGTGGTGATTAAATGTGTAAGGGAAGCGCAGCGCCTTTGAACCCAATGGTCGACTCTAGTGAACGAGAGCCAAGATTTATACTTGTTCATGCCTCCTAAGGGATATGTGTTAATGGCAAAATTTGGTAAGGCCTAGGCCCAATGTAGTTTCAGCACAATTAAAAGAAATCAACAAGTCCGGTCAAAGCACGGTCAATGAAGCCCAACTGCAATACGCACGTGTGATCGGAATAAGGATACGAAGAAGCCAATATAAAGGGAAGATAGATCTTGTTACGGAGATAAAGATAAATTAGTTGCAGTCATAACCATGTAGGACGTCTGGACTATAAATATGTAACGTTTAGGCTTAGTTTACAATCACAACAATCAACAAAAACAAACTCTCGGCGCATTGCCAAAACTTGCCACCGGCGAGTTCTTGCTTTCTCGCGGGGCTGCATCGCTCCGATCTCCGGCGAGAGGTAAGTTCCGCCAAACATGTATTGATTAATAGATCTAAGGCTTCATCGGTTAAGTCCGACATCTTAGTTTATGTATCGATCATGATGTATCAGATGCGTGGTTCAGATTCAAATGCATTAATTAGAGGCTTCATCGTTTGAGTTCGATATCTCAGTTTATGTATTTGATTTGTGTCACGTATCGTTCAATCTGGATGAAATATATCCTGGTTTGTTTAGTATTATGATTTATTATGGCTTTGCGACTGTCTTGGTTTGGTCCAATCTTGCGGTCATAGTGAAGAGTAATGCGAATACCGATCAGGTATGCTGCAACCAGATTCTATCGGAGTATAAGCCGATAGGTTATCTCTTTGTGTTTTATCGCATCGGCGTCGGAATCGGACGGTCCATATCGGCTTAGTGTTATTACGTCCTACTTTTATGTCTCGATATCGGTCCTGATACTAGTTGATTTTACGGGTCAGATAGTTCAGGTCGATAGTTCAGGTCGATAGTTTTATCTTGATAGGTTTCACGGTAAATCTGTTCTTCATGATATGTCACGTCATATAATTTCCACTATGTCATCATTGCTCTTCATTTAATGCTTTAGTGTGCGTTAAGACCATCAGCTCAATAGCCGATAGGCGTTACTACTTATATTTTTTGTTTATCTTATCAGTTGCAGGATCAAACTGATTGGCACGCCATGAACCGCAAATTTAGGACCTGCACTAGAGTTAAGCAGATCTCTCAGGCCACGCGTGTGACCAAAAACTTCACCAACACGCTTTTTGGCACGCCCGGTGGGACCATCTTCAACGACACCTCCCGTCATTGCGGGGGAATTTGACAATAGCAACATCATCTAGGTCACCATGGACGTGTTAAGTGAGGAGCAGAGGCAGTTAGTGCAGAAGCACGTCGATGATTATCTAAAAATGTGCCTCGAATCCTTTGGCATGACCAGATCGGGACCCGTTCAGAAAACTCAGTTGCCAAAGCCCACATTTATTGGACAATCTAGTCAGCAGCCCGACAACCCCCACGTCAACTTCCAAGAGGCCGTCGATCGTGCAGTCAACCATGCCCTCATCAATCAGTCCGGGGTCCTAGTTAACACTCTCCATGGATTGATCAAGAAAACTGTCGAGGGTACTATGACTCAGGAACCGCTGCGGGGGCCGACGTATTTTCTAGCTAATCACCCTCAGGCTCCCCAACCTCCTCAGCCTCCTCGGCCAACTCAGCAACCAATCCCACAAGGGCCGGCGAGGTATGAAGCGCCACAGATCACCTACGGCATTGAGAGGAACGAGCTACCAAACTTCGTGCCACCAAGGGAACCACCTAATGGTATCCCTCAGGGATACCACCAAGCTGCGTATTTCGAAGGACAGCACTACACCCATGGAGATCAATACAACTGTAACGCCCCA
>KE371833.1:1519149-1530659 GCA_000418225.1 Zizania latifolia | reverse complement strand
ATATCGAACTTAAACGATGAAGCCTCTAATTAATGCATTTGAATCTGAACCACGCATCTGATACATCATGATTGATACATAAACTAAGATGTCGAACTTAACCGATGAAGCCTTAGATCTATTAATCAATACATGTTTGGCGGAACTTACCTCTCGCCGGAGATCGAAGTGATGCAGCCCCGCGAGAGAGCAAGGACTCGCCGGTGGCAAGTTTGGCGATGCGCCGAGAGATTGTTTTGGTTAATTGTTCTGATTGTAAATAGGCCTAAACGTTACATATTTATAGTCCAGATGTCCTACATGGTTATGACTGTAACTAGTTTATCTTTATCTCCGTAACAAGATTTATCTTCCTTTATACTGGCTTCTTCGTATCCTTATCCGATCACACGTGTGTATTGCAGTTGGGCTTCATTGACCGTGCTTTGACCAGACTTTTTGATTTCCCTTAATTGTGCCGAAACTGCATTGGGCCTGGGCCTTACCAAATCTTGCCGTTAACAGAGCGCTAGCATGATTTCTACACAAGCCTGAGTGCACTTCTTTTAGTATATCCGACCCTTGGGATCGAGTGACACACTTCATGAGCACTCGGGTTGAGGCGGCCCTCTTGTATAATTCTATCCGTACAACAATATATTGCTTGCTCCTTCGGACGAGGTAGATAGCTAGGTCCTTGTCTTCAGGAGCTTTGGCGGTGAGGATGAAGTCGATGAAGGGTAGGCTCCAGTCTTTAGCATCTTTGGTGATAACCAAGACAGAAGACGTTTCCTTGGTGTCCAAGGGTTGCGCTTCTTCAGCTTGAACTGACGGTTTGTGGAGTTCTTGGAGAAAAACACCACTTGGCACCAGCGCTCGGGAAGATCCCAACTTGGCGAGGAGTTCGGTGGCCGAGTTCTCGTCCCGGGGGACGTGATGGAACTTGAGGCCATCGAATTTGCCTTCTAACTTACGAACCTCCGTGCAATATGCATCCATTTTATCGCTGGTGTAGGACTAGTTTTTTGTGACTTGGCTAATGACTAATTTGGAATCTCCATATACCATCAAGCATTTAACTCCAAGGGAGATAGCAATCCGCAAGCCGTTGATGAGTGCTTCATACTCGGCTACATTGTTGGACGCTGTAAATAGAAGTTGAAGAGCGTACTTCAGGCGTTCACCATGGGGGAGATCAGAAGTACTAAAGCACCTACTCCATCGATGCTGAGGGAGCCATCAAAATACATGACCCAATGGCCCACTCGGCGGTCTCGATGGTCGGTGGGATTTGAACCTCTGTCCACTCGACGATGAAGTCGGAGAGAGCTTGAGACTTAATGGCTGTTCGGGGCTTGAAGTCGAGGGTATATTCACCTAACTCAATGGCCCACTTGACAATCTGACCAATAGCATCCTAATTGCGGAGAAAGTCATCGAGTGAAAATTTCGTAATAACGTCCACCGAGTGCGCCTGAAAATAATGCTTAAACTTTCGGGCGGTAATGAGCACAGCATAAAGGAGCTTCTGAATCTGAGGGTATCGGACTTTTGATGGTCCGGGTACTTCAGATATAAAATACACTGGTCGTTGAACCGGGTAGACGTGGCTCTCCTCTAGGCGCTCGGCGATCATGGTGGTACTGACCACACGTGTCGTGGCGGAGATGTAGAGGAGCAAAGTTTCTCTAGGGGTTGGCGCAACCAAAACAGGCTTTGTGGTGAGAAATGTTTTGAGGTCGGCGAACGCCTGGTCGGCTTTCGGAGTCCAATTAAAATTGCCCCCTTTTTTCAATAATTTGAAGAATGGCATTCCCCGCTCGTTGAGTTGGGAGATAAAATGCCCGAGTGCCGTCATGCAGCCCGTGAGGCATTGAATATTCTTCACGCTGGTTGGCTTGGCCATGTTGATGATCGCCGAGATCTTCTCTGGATTGGCTTCAATTCTTCGACTGCTGACAACAAAAATAAGCAGCTTTCTAGTCGGCACCTCGAATACGCATTTGTCCAGGTTGAGCCTCCATTAGAATTTGCGGAGATTGTCTACATTCTCTTTGAGGTCAGGAATTAAATCTTCTAGATCCCTTGACTTGATGATGACATCGTCCACATAGGCTTTCATGTTGCGTCCAATCTGGTCAGCAAGACAACATTGTATGGCGCGTTGATATGTAGCTCCGGCATTCTTGAGCCCGAAGGGCATTGATGTATAATAATAGGCACCAAATGGAGTGATGAACGATGTCTTCTCTTGATCTTCTTCCTTAAGGCTAATTTGATGATAGCCCAAATAGCAATCCAGGAAGCAAAGAAGGGAACAACTAGCTATGGAGTCAACCACTTGATCAATGCACGGCAGCGGGAAAGGATCTTTTGGACATCGCTTATTGAGATCGGTGTAGTCAATGCACATTCTATATTTCCCATTTTTCTTTTTTACAAGGACTGGGCTTGCTACCTAGTCGGGATGATACATCTCTTTAATGAACCTGGCTACAAGTAGCCAGGTGACTTCCTCCTTGATGGCTTCTTTATGCTCTTGGGCAAATCAGCGTATCTTCTGCTTGACCGGCTTGACGGTTGGGAAAACAGGGAGTTCATGCTCGATCAGCTCCCTTGGTACGCCTAGCATGTCAGAGGGGTGCCAGGCGAATATGTCAATGTTGACACGGAGGAAGCTGATGAGCACGCTTTCCTATTTAGGATCTAGCACTGTCCCGATGAGCGCCGTCTTGGAGGAGTCGGCGTCCGAGAGCTAAATACTTGTGTACTCAGCGGGTGATGGCGACATGCCCGATGTCGATGGCGCGGCGGTCGGGATGTTGAGGTCAGCGGTCGGTGTGGTCTGGCCGCCTAGACGGTCTCGTCCATCCGGACAGAAATATCCACTGCTTCTCCTAAGGTGAGGCTCTCCTGCTCATAGGCGTGGGAGGTAGCGACATCTCCCTTAATAGAAAAAGCCCCCGCTGTCCTAGAACTTTGAGGACCAGGTATGCATAGTAGGGCACCGCCATGAACTTAGCGAGGCAGGGCCTACCAAGCACGGCGTGATAGGCAGTCTCGAAGTTAGCGACATAGAATTTGATGTGCTCTGTCCTGAAATTATCCTAAGTGCCAAACATCACCAGCAGAGTGAGGGTGTCGAGTGGAATGGAGGCCTTCCCCGGGACAATCCAGTAAAAAGGCGTGTCCATCTTCTAAAGCGCTGACTCGTCGATGCCGAGTGCGGAGAGAGTTCCCTTGAACAGGATATCAAGGCCACTGCCATCATTAATTAGCACCCTCTTGAGGCGCACCTTCAGGATCACTGGGTCAACCAGCACTAAGAATCGACCCAGCTTGCGGACGTCCTTCCACTCATCGTCCCGGCTAAAGGTAATCGGGATTTCCGACCATCGCAGGCGTTCGATTGCCTTATCGCTGATGGTGTTAACGTGATGGGCAAGCAACTTTTGTTGGCGCTTGGACTCTATCGCAACCGCTCCACCAAAAATCATAGAGACCATCTAAGCGGGCTCCTAGAAGTCATTTTTGGCCGAGGGTCGGCATCCTTGTCCTCCCGGCGAGTCTTCTTCTTTTTATCATCCTAGCGATGCTTGTCTTGCTGAGGATTTTCTTCCGCCTCTTTGACCATTTGGTTCTGCAGCTGGTAGCATCGGCGAGCGGTGTAGTTACTACTGGGATAGAAAATGCAGGGCTTGTCTAGCATCTCCTGCATCGCCGAGTTCCCCCATCCTCAGGATCGGGGTTTCTTCTCAGCAACCATGACGTGCTCAGATTTCCTTTTTCGATCTTTCGATCGGGAGGACTCTGGTTTGTCGTGGTCATCATGCCACAGCGATTGGCCATGATCCTCTGAGCGCTTCTTGTCTTTGCGAGACTCTCAAGTGGTCAGGTGCATCTGCTCCCGCTCGGCGTCCTCGGTGTTGGCAAATTGCTCAGCGGTGGTGATCATCTCGCCTGGCATCGCTGGCTCATTCATCACCAGGTGGCGAAATAACTCTGATGGTTTTCTTAGTGCATCCTGAAATATAGACATAACGTCAGCATCAAAGATGCTGGCGATGGTGTTCCGTCGCTCCAAAAAGCAGTGAATGTACTCCCGGAGGGACTCATTGCTCTTTTGACGTATCTGGCGCAAGTCATGCCGTGAGGCCGGCCTTTGCCACGTGCCTTCATTGTTGGCGATGAAGACATCGCACAGCTGAACCTAGGAGTTGATGGAGTTCTCCTAGAGCCCTGCTAGCCAGCTGGTGGCGGCTGGTGAGAGCATGATAGGGAGGTAGTTTGCCATGACGTCGTGGTCCCCACCCGCTGCTCGGATGGCCATGTAATACAGCCACAGCCATTGGGAGAGATCGGTCTTGCCGTCATAGGGCTCGATCCCTGATGGGCAAAAGCCTCTTGGCCATAACACCCGGCGAAGTCGCTCGGTGAAGGCTGGGAAGTCGTTGTGGCGAGAGCCAATGTCCTCACATCGGCAAACTCCTGGTGTCCCGTGGCTCCGATCAAAGCACTCCCAGCGACAGAGCTCGCTGCACTCGCGCCGTCCGCAGTGGCAAGAGATGATGTTGCGCGCATCACGCACCTGGTCGATAATTTCATGGGCATCACCCGAGAAAGAGCTCCCTTGGCGATTGCTCGGTCAGGAGCATCGTGACTGATTAGATTATCGGGAAGTAGCGTTATGGTCATAAGATCACGACCGCGCAGATGGCGCCACCTCGGTGAGTTGGGCGGTAGTAGCCTGTGTCATCGCCCGAGCCCTCTGAAGCTCTGGTGTATCCGAGAGGGCGGAGAGTGCCCTCTCGATGGTGACTAAGTTCGCTGTGGGAGTATGATATACAGCATGACCTTCAAAGTCCACCGTATAGGCTTCTTGTGTGTCATGCCATGACGTTCCGGCAGCTTGAGCTCTGCCTTGACGAAGTGAGCGGGAGGCATTGCACCTCCGATGCTCCCACTGGTGATTGCTGAACTCGGTGGAGTTGGTGGTGTGTTCGTCGTCAGAGACGATGGCCGTCATCATCATGACAGCCTTCATAGGAGGAAGCATCGAGGCGACTGTCGCGCCTTGCCTCCCGGTCCATGTAGAGGCGACCTCGGTGAATTGGCGCCACCGGACCGTGCATCCACCTGAATTGGCGAAGATGACAAAGTCAGCAGGGGAGTCGTTGAAGACGAGTCAACGCATAGTCGATGGAGCTGCACGCTTGGGTGCTAAAGCCACTTTGGCATGGTGGCATGCTGTGCTCCTAGCGGCAGGGCGCTCAGAGAGTGTGCGTGAAGTCCTCGCTTGGCCGATAGAGGCATTGGAGAGGACAAGTTAGCACATGGAATCACCAACAAAGGTGAGGCTCTCGAGGGTGATAACAGCACCGACAAGAACCTTGGTATTTACCTTGCAAACAACGGCCATTAAATCTAATTGAAAAAGAATTACACAAAATCTTCCCCTACCTGGCGCGCCAACTATCGTTGCGTAAGAACAATAGTATCCTATGGGGTTACCCACGGATAAGATTGGTGTAGGTGTATGGGGAAGTTTGTGATCGCGATTCAATGGTTGCCTCACAATAGTAAGAGACAGAGATTTTTAGACAGGTTCGGGCCTCCCTGAGGATAATAACCCTAGTCCTGTATATTGGAATATGAGCAAAAGAGCCTGACAAGGATCTTATGCGAGTGCGCGTATGTCTAAAAGACGTCCCCGTAAGAGGTCCCCCAGCCCCTTTATATACTATAGGGATCGAGGGTTTACCGTTTAGGCCTTAACAACCCCATTAATCCCCTTTACTACGGTTTAAATCACCTGGGATCATGGGCTAATAAATATAGTGTTATTCTCTACATTGATTTGACTGTTATGTCCTAGAGTTTATTGTCATTGATGAGGTAGACCGACTGTTGAACGGATCTCCTGAGTCCTGGCGATCGGCCGTCTTCCCGAGCCCTGGCGGTCGGGCATCTTCCCGAGCCCTGGCGGTCGGGAACCCTCCCTTTGACTGACTGCATTCGGGATGTGTGTTGGTCCGATCCCTTCTAGGTCGTATTTAATGCTCTGTCTTCCCAACCCCATCTTCTGTCTGATCAACATAAATACACTTGGAGAGTACCCTGAGGTCATATCCCCGACAATGTGTCATCAGTTGGTCTCAGTAGTGTTTATATAAAATCCTTAGAGCTGAGATCATCATGGTTCCCAATTTGTGTAGTGGCTTACTTTGGGACTACTAAACGCTATTTCGTAACTGGGTAGTTATAAAAGTAATCATCGGGTCTGCTATGAAACATGTAGTGGGATATGAGTGATCAAGATGGAATTTGCCCCTCCTTACGGGAGAGATATCTCTGGGCCCCTCAATGTAATAGATTATGGAAGTGCATGACCATGCCGACGTGATTAAGGAGTTAATCATAAGTTATAATCTAATACGAAGATCGGGAGAAGATCGAGCTATTGATAGGATGGCACAAATCTCACCTTGTGCTCGATCGATATCATGAGGCAAAGGGACATGTACATATAGAACATTACAAGGTTCAGTCGATATGATCTTTACGTATACTTGGGTTAATATGCTTTACTAGAGTAAGCTATTAACGGAGTATGGAAAGGAGTTTCCATATGTTAACCAAACTATACATGAACCTACAGGATCACACACTTAACGGGTTGAAACATTAGATTCGAATAGGATTTGAATTGGACTCAATTTTGATAGAGATCGAAACGGTTTGGATAGAGACCTAAACAGATCAGATAGGGAGCCGAGTAGAGTCTTGGTTGGGCAAGGAGGGCCCAAGCTAGGATGTCTATATATATGAGGGTGCAGGGCACAGGGAAGCAATGCCTTCTGCTATTCGCATGGTTGATGCGATTCTCGTGCTAAGCTGTTAACCACCGAGAGCTAACCCTAGCTACCCCTATCAAGAGCCTGACCATTAGCCCATGCTGTGTGCAGCACATCTTCGCCTGTTAGAGCCTCTATCGGTGGCCCATCGGCTTTGTTGCCTGGTTCACCTAGCCGATGGTGCGTCGGTCTAAATTCTGGTGTCAACACATGCCCCCAGAGTTCGAAATGCGAAACATCGCGTTTTGAAATCTTTCTCAAGAGCTACATCGTCGTGTTACCGACCGTATATAAGCCTTGCCCAATAAGGTCCCTTCTTCAAGCTCAATCATTCTCACCATACACCAGCTTACTCTTTCTCTCTCTTTTCATCTCTCGCCATGGCATCGGATGTCCCGAGCTCTCCACCGAACAAGAAGATCAAGCAAAATGATCACAATACGTCAAGCGATCATGATCCGATATGTTTCCTCTGGTTTATTTGATCCTTGTTTGCTCAGTCCCTCGCTTCATCTGTTCTAAACTTTTTGCACATTTCATCTCAGTCTTTGAGCTCCACGCCTCTACTGTTCCAAACGTGAACTCGTTAGACCCATCACATTCCAATGATTTGAATGCTCTGACACAGCTGGCCAATGTCGATGGTGACCATGACCCAAATCACCTCAACTTCTATTTCGGTGGGGACGAAAATTCTGGAGACTCCCTGTTGGCCGTGAGTGCCTCATCTATGCACCGATACCCTCAGGTAACTTGTTGATTCTGCTTGTTTATTTTCGAATTTCCATCAGCTCACCCCGTACCTCCTTAGGAATCTCAAGCATCGGACAGGGCTCTTACTCCCCGAGACTCCGTGCTGAGCGACCTATCGGCTCTGCTTGATCACATTTGTTGCATGATCGGCATCTTTTTTCAAGACATCGAGGCGGCACGATACCATCTTCAGAATGTGATCGATCGGCTCCCACAAGACCTAGTCGACGTCCTTCTGTGGGCCTATTCCCGTGAGCACTAATTGGCTTACCTTACTACATATGTCAGCCTTGCCGATCGTGGATTGCAAAGGGTCCATTAGCAGAAGTTTGAGTCAGCTGATGTGAAGATACAAGAGGCCGATCGTCATCTCCAATTTTTTCTCAAGCTGCCCGACCAAGACCAAGCATACCTAGATCGGCTAAGAGTGGAAGAAGATCGCATCCTTTAAAAAATAAGTCTCTAGACCAATCAATTGAATCGGCTCCATACTTGCATGGCCAATCGGTAGCAGTTCCTAAATGACCTGCTGATCAAGATCGCTCTCAAAAGAGCTGATTTGATCAACTTAACCGAGGAGCGTGCCCAAAAGCAACAAGCCCTTCGACCGGTCATCAGCAATGATGAGGACGTGACTGACACTATCATCTCCTTTGAGAAGACTCAAGCTGATGTGTCGGGGATATGACCCCGGGGTACTTCCCAAGAGTATTTATGATGATTAGACAGAGCATGGAGTCGGGAAGACAATGCATTAAATACAACTTGGAAGGGGTCCGACCCGCACGCATCCCAGAAGCGGTCAGCCAAAGGGAGGAGTCTTGAATACAACACTCGGGAGGACACCCCGACTGCTAGGACTCAGGAGGCCAATTCAATGGTCGGTCCACACCATAAATGACTATAAACTCCAGGATGTAACGGTCAAATTAATATAGCGAATAATGCTGTATTTATTAGCCCACGATCCCTGGTGATTTAAACCGCTGTAAAGGGGATTAATGGGGCTGTTAAGGCCAAAACAGTAGCCCCCCTGATCCCTGCAGTATATAAAGGGATCGAGGGTAACTCTTATAGGCTACGTTGTTTACACAGACGCACACACAAGCTTAAGGCCATTTTCAGGCTCTTTAGCTCATACTCCAACACACAGGACTAGCGTCATTATCCTCTGGGAGATCCGAACCTGTCTAAAACTTTTTGTCTCGTATTCTTAGAGGCAACCATAGAATTTCGAACACAGAGATCCCCTCACACCTAATCAAAACACCTCTGTGGGTAACCCCATCGAGGACTCTCGTATTTACGCAGCGACAGTTGGCTTGCCAGGTAGGGGTTTTTCTGTGAATTTTCATTCGGATTCCATGGCCGTTCTTTGAAAGATCAACACCAAGGTTCTCGTTGGCTCTGTCATCACCATCGGGATCCTCAGTTTTGTTGGTGACTCTATGCGCCAACTCATCCTCTCCAACCCCTCCGTTGGCCAGGCGAGGACGTCACACACACCTACTGTATGCCCAGTCGCTCAGAACATGAACTGTGCCACTACAACAAAGTGGCTCCAGCACCCAAGCGTGCAGCTCCGCCGACCCCTCGCCGACCCATCTCCATCGACTCCCCCACCGACTTCATCATCTTCTCCACCTCGAGTGGGCGTATGGTTCAGCGATGCCAATTCACCGTGGTCTTCTCGGCGTGATCCAAGAAGAGGAGCACGCCGATCAAGCTAGTAGCTCCACCACCAAATGTTGTCATGGTGATGACGGCACCCGTCTCCGACCATGAACCCTCCAACACCGCCAAGTCAAGCACCCATCGGTGGGAACACCGACAGTGGAACACAAACCGCTCCACTCGTCGCTGGGGCAGGGCTTTCAAGGCTGGAGGCTCCTGCCTCAATAACCAGGAGGACTTCATGGTGGACTTTGAAAGTCACGCCGTGTATCGCATGTCGATGGTGAATCTTGTCACCATTGAGAGAGCACTCTCTGCCCTCCTCGATACGCCAGAGCTCCAGAGAGCTAGGGCGATGACTCAGGCCACCGCCACCCAAATTCTTGATGTGGCGCCCCCCAGGCGGTCACCCTCTTCCGACCGTGACACTCCTCAACTATTCAGTCAGTCACGATGTTCTCGACCGAGTAAGCCCCATGGAAGCTCTTACTCGGGAGATCATTAATCAAGTGCGTGATGCGTGCAACGTCATTTCTCACCGCCATGGAGACCGCGAGCGTGGCAAGATTTACTGCCGGGAACAGTTTGACCAGAGCCATGGCACTCTAGGAGCCGACTGGCAAGACAATGTTGATGCTCGCCACAATGGGTTTCTGACATTCACCGAGCGACTTCGCCATGTGGTCTGGCCTAGATGTTTTTGCCCGTCGGGCACTGAGCCCTATTAAGGCAAGACCGACCCCTCCCAATGGTTATGGCTATATTACACGGCCATCTGAGTAGCAAATGGGGATCATAACGTGATGGCGAATTACCTCCCCATCATGCTCGCACTGGCTGCCATCAGTTGGTTAGCCGGACTCGCGGAGAACTTCATCTACTTCTGGGATCAGCTGTGCGATGTCTTCATCACCAATTATCAAGAAACATGGCAAAGGCCGGCCTCTCGGCATGACCTGCGCCAAATACACCAAAAGAGCGATGAGTCCCTCCGGGACTGTATTCGCCGATTCTTCGAATGGTAGAACACTGTTGCCAGCATCTCTAATGCAGACATCATCTCCATCTTCTAGGATAGATTGCAAAAGCTATCGAAGTTATTCCGCCATCTAGTGATGAACGAACCGACGACACCGAGTGAAATGATCACCATCACCGAGCAGTACGCCAACGCCGAGGATGCCAAGCGCGAGCAGATGCACCCGACCATTCAGGAGTCTCGCAAAGACAAGAGGCGCTCGGATAAAGATCGCCGATCACCTCGGCGCACCGATCGTGACAAGCCCGAGACCTCCCAATCTAGAAGCCAGAAGAGGAAATCTGAGCACATCATGGTTATGGAGGAGAAGCCCAAGTCCAAAGGTAGAGGACACTCAGTGATACAGGAGATGCTGGACAAGCCCTGCATCTTCCATCCGAATAGCAGCCACACCACCCGCAGGTGTTATCAGCTACAAAATCAGATGCTCAAAGAGGTGGAAGAAAACCCCCGTCAAGATAAGCGATGCTGGGATGACAAAAAGAAGAAGTCTCACCGAGAAGACAAAGAGGCCGATCGCCCAACCGAAAATGATTTCCAGGAGCCTGCTCACATGGTCTCCATGATCTTTGGTGGAGCGATCGCCGTGGAGTCCAAACTCCAGCAGAAGCTCCTCGCCCACCGTGTCAACGCCATCAGTGGGAAGGAGCCTGAGCACCTGCGCTGGTCAGAAGTCCCGATCACTTTTAGTCAAGATGATCAGTGGACGGACATCCCTAAGCCAGGCCGGTTCCCTCTGGTGGTAGATCCGGTGATCCTTAAGGTACGCCTAAAGAGGGTTCTCATCGATGGAGGAAGTGGCCTCGACGTGCTATTCAAAGGGACCCTCTCGGCGCTCGGCATTGACATCAAGGCGCTTGTTAACGGTGAAATTTGGTAAAGCCCAAGCCCAATGCAGTTTCGGCGCAGTTGATGGATGGCCCAGTATAGTTTTGGCACGGTTGAAGGAATTCGAGGAGTGTGGTCAAGACACGATCGTAAATCATACGTGTGACTGGATAAAATATAGAGGGAGCCGAATAATTCCGTTATGAAGATAAAGGTAGAGTCGGTTACAATTGTATCTACGTAGGATATAAATCTCCGGACTATAAATATGTAATGTTTAGTTCAGTTTAGCATCATCAAATCAATCAACAAAACAAACTCTCGGCGCATCGCCAAAACTTGCCACCGGCGAGTTCTTGCTCTCTCGCGGGGCTGCATCGCTC
>KE371833.1:1483353-1494139 GCA_000418225.1 Zizania latifolia | reverse complement strand
GTTCGATACAGACTCAAGGCCCACAGGGCAAAAACGTAAAATTACACGACTCTGGATTATTCGATGACGTGATCAACTTGGCCGTCACGACACCGCTAACTTAGACGGTAGACTTTTGCTTTTCTAGTAGGTTTGACAGTTTTGAGCCGAAGCCGTCAAAGCGTCCGTCGCCTCCGCACCGTGCACCCGGATTGGACCGATCCGACCCCGCGACTCTTCAGTCCGGCGATCGGTCGTTCGTGTACCTGAGTCGCACCGGTCGACACCACGATGGATCCATTTTTCTCACTTGCCGCTTCTGCTCCGTGCACCTGGATTGGACTGGCACGCTCTCGCGACCCCTCTGTCCGACCAGCGTCCATCCGTGTACCTGAGTTGCACGCGAACTCCATCATGGTCAAGTTTCCTCATCTCGTCTCTTCTTCTCATCTCATCTCTTTCCCCGTTGACAATCACTCATCATCCCCATGGTATACACCATGGCTCCTCACCTCCTTCATGGCCATGATGCCGATGGAGAAGATTGATCTGGTCGTTTATGAAATTGTCCCACTGGGCGTGCCAAGAAAGCGTGTTGATGCAAAAATCATAGGTATCCCTATGTCTTCACACTAGAAGGCCTAGGAGAGTCTGCTTAGCACTATTGCAGGTCCTAAATAAACCAGAGGTGTCAGTAGGCATGCCAGTCAATTTGACCATGCAACTGATAAGGAAACAAACGTGAGATGTCCTAATGCTATCGGCGATAGCCTATCGGCATCGACAACGATAGCACACGTGAAAACCATGATGCATCATGAAAAGCATATATAATATAGTAAACCCTACCAATCGGCTTCAGCATTACTACTCTAAGATACCAATCTCTACAGTTCGAACTAAACCGATACAGCGTAAAGACGGGTTACTGAGAGCATGATGAACATAATAGATCCGATTGATAGAGCAATAGATAACTCATCAGCTAAAACTCCGATGAACATCGGTCCAACAGATCAAGCCAGACCATCCCGTATGTATCCCCATCAATGCCATGGATCAGACCCAACCGAGACAGCGTGCCATTGATGATCAACATATGATCCAATCTAGTACGACGAGCTAAACTGTCATGATTGATAAATACACAGATTCGATCAATAAAGCACAGTAAGGAAAAATGAATCAATGTATTAAACCGATAACTAGCAAACCTACTCCATCTGATTATAGTATCGGACTTAACTAAGAAAGCCATGAACATATGAACCAGTTCACCAAGGAGGCTATCCCCATCGAAGTTAGAGATCGGACTCATCCGATGCAGCCATAACTCTGGCGGAGAATCGCCCTAATGCTACGTACCTAAAGTCGACGATGCGCCAAAGGGTTTGATTAACTGAGTTGTGTGAACTTGTTATAATAACCCTGGGCTTACATATTTATAGCCGGGTAGACATGCTATCTACGAATAACACAGAATCCAAACTAACTTATTAATCTGCCAACTAAATAAAACTACTTGCGAAGCATCAGCCCATGCCATCGCAGCCCGTCTTCGCCTGTTAGAGCCTCTATCGGTGGCCCATCGACTTTGTTGCCTGGTTCGCCTAGCCGATGGTGCGCTGGTCCAAATTCCGGTGTCAACAAGATCATGTCAGCCTCTACCACGTCCGGTTCTTTTAATTTGCGATCTATCCTTGAGAAATAAAATCTTAATGGAACAAACTTTATGGATTGGTATAGAAATTTGAGAATTATTCTCAAGCAAGAGCGAAAAGAGTATGTCCTTGAAAGTCCCTACCCTAATGACTTGCCTGATAATGCTACTGTGGCTACACGGTGTGCTTACGAGAAGCACACTAATGATGTCCTTCATGTGAGCTATCTCATGCTTACCACAATGTCCTCTAAGCTTTAGAAACAATATGAGAACACAGACGCTTACAATATTATTGTAGGTCTGCATGGCATGTTTGAGAACCAAGCGAGGGTCGAAAGGTTCAATACCTCAAAATCCTTGTTTGCGTGGAGGCTTGCTGAAGAGAATCCAGTCAGTCCCCATGTTATCAAGATGATTGGTTATATTGAGAGTCTGGAAAAGCTAGGCTTTCCCTTTAGCCAAGAGTTAGCTACTAATCTGATTCTTCAATTCCTGCCATCGAGTTTTGAACCGTTCATACTCAATTATCTCATGAATAGCATGGACAAAACCTTGACAGAACTACATGGGATGATGAAAACCACCAAGGAGAGCATTAACAAAAATAGCAGTTATGTGATGATGCTACAAAAGGGCAAACATCAACCCTGTGTAAAGAAAAGTGCGGTCAAAAGAAAGTTGACTCCTGATGAGATCGTAAATACTTCCAAGACCAAACATGAGAAGAAAGGGGTGGCTCAAGATGCGGCTTGTTTTTACTACAAGGAGTTGGCTCACTGGAAAAGGAATTGCAAGAAGTACTTGGAAGATATGAAGAAGAAGGGAAGTGTGACTTCTGCTTTAGGTATAAATGTTATAGAAATCAATCTTGCTACTTCATCTTTTGATTCTTGGGTATTTGATACTAGATCAGTTGCTCACATCTGTAAGTCATTGCAGGGTTTGAGAAAATGTAGAAGTTTGATTAGAGGCGAAGTGGATCTTCGCGTGGGCAATGGGGCAAGAGTTGCTGCGGTTGCTATCGACTCCATGCCATTATCTCTACCTTTAGGATTAGTTTTCGAATTAAATAATTGTTATTGTGTTCCAACTCTGTGTAAAAACATAATTGTTGCTTCCTGTTTGTAAACAGAAGGTTATGACTTTAGATCAATGAACAATGGTTGTTAACTTTATCTTAGAGATATGTTCTATTGTCATATTCCATTAGAGAATAGATTATACATTTTGAATCCTGAAGAATCTCACTTCTATAACATTAATACGAAAAGGCAACGTCTTAATGATTTGAATCCCATATTTATTTGGTATTGTCTCTTAGGTCATACAAATGAGAGACGTGTGGAGAAGCTCCATAAAGATGGTCTTCTCGACTCTTTTGATTTTGAATCATTTGAGACATGTGAATCTTGTTTACTTGGCAAGATGACAAAAGCACCTTCCATAGGTCAGAGTGAGAGGGCAAATGGCTTGTTAGCAATCATAAATACTGATGTGTGCGGGCCAATGAGCTCAATAGCCAAAGGTGGTTTTCAGTACTTTATAATTTTTATCGACGATTTTAGTAGATATGGATTATCTACCTAATGAGGCATAAGTCGGAGTCCTTTGAAAAGTTCAAAGAATTCTAGAATAAAGTATATAATCATTTAGGAAAGACAATCAAGTTTTTATGATCAGATCATGGAGGAGAATACTTGAGCCTCAAGTTTGGTAATCATCTAAAGGATCGTGGAATTGTTTCACAATTGACTCCACCTAGAACACCATAGTAGAATAGGGTCTCCGAGTGAAGAAATTGTACCTTATTAGATATGGTCCGATCAATGATGAGCCAATGTTGTCTTCCATTATCCTATCCTTCTGGGAATATGCTCTTGAAACAGTTGTTTTTATACTAAATAGGGTTCCATCAAAGTCAGTTGAGAAGACTCTATATGAGATATGGACAGGACGTCATCCTAATCTATCTTTTCCTAAAATTTGGGATTGTGAAGCTTATGTAAAGCGTTTACAGTCCGATAAGCTTACTACAAAATCCGATAGGTGCTTCTTTATTTAGTATCCTCGGGAAACCAATGGATATTGTTTCTATAACAAGGAACTTGACGAAGTGTTTGTTGCTCGACATGGTATATTCTTGGAGAAAGAGTTTCTCTCAAGAAGGGTTAGTGAGAGCTCGGTACATCTCGAAGAAGTTCGAGAAACATCTGAAAATGTTTCAACTCCTATAGTACCACAACAGGATAATCAAAGTGTTGAAGAACTTATTGCACCACACAGGTCAGATAGGGCACGACATGCACCTGACAGGTTCATGTTCTTGACCACTCAGGAACGGGATATATTGTTGTTGGACAACGATAAGTCCAAGGCCTATGAAGAAGCGATGGTGGGACCGGACTCCGAGAAATAGCTTGGAGCCATGAGATCTGAGCTTGAATCTATGGACACCAATCAAGTTTGGAACTTGGTTGATTCACCCAATGGTGTAAAAACCATCGAGTGTAAATGGGTTTTCAAGAAGAAGATGGACATAGATGGAAATGTTCACATCTATAAAGCACGATTGGTGCCAAAAGATTTTAAACAGATTCAAGGTGTTGATTATGATGAAACATTCTCGTCCGTCGTAATGCTAAAGTGTATTCGGATCATTCTAGCAATTACTGCATATTTTGATTACGAAATATGGCAGATGGATGTCAAAATAGCTTTCCTTAATGGAAATCTGAGTAAGGATGTGTACATGACACAGCCAATCAGTTTTGTCAATCCATAGTCGGCTGGAAAGGTATGCAAACTGCAGAAGTCCATTTATGGATTGAAGGAGGCATCTCAGAGTTGGAACAATCGTTTTGATGATGTGGTCAATGTTAGCATTATGCCCTAGAGTCAATATAGAGATGTTGTACGAGGCATACTATATTTATGAAACACTGTTCTATTCCTTGAAATAGATTGTCATTATAGAACAATAAATACGTGATTTGTTCATGAGACTCATAATGTGACTATATCTAAATGATCCCTAATCTGATATAGGTCATATGTGCAACAGATATAACTGAGATCGACATGTGTACTAATTGATGATCATGTCTCATGGATCATGGGTATGAAGATACCGACTCAATAATATGGATGTATGTTGGAGAATATATGTTGGATAGACCCACTATAAGGAACTGTTGAGATTTCGCGTGTTATCAGTTGGTCTCAGTAGTGTTTATGTAAAGTCCTTAGACCTAAGATCTTCACAGTTCTCAACATACGTAACGGTTTACTTTGGGACCACCAAACGCTACTCCGTAACTAGGTAGTTATAAAAGTAGTCATCGGATCTGTCATAAAACATGTAGTGGGATGTGAGTGATCAAGATGAAATTTATCCCTCCTTAACAGGAGATATATCTCTAGGCCCCTCGATGTAATGGATTATAGAAGTGCATGGCCATGCCAACGTGATTAAGGCATTGAGCATAGGTTATAATCTAATACGGAGATCGAGAGAGGATCGAGCTATTGATAGGATAGCACAAATCTCACCTTGTGCTAGATCAATATCTTGAAGCAAAGGGACATGTACATATGGAACATTACAAGGTCTAGCCGATATGATCTTTACGTATACTTGGGTTAATATGCTTTGTTAGAGGCCACTGTTAATGGAGTATGGAAAGGAGTTTCCATATGTTAATGAAGCTATGCGTGAACCTACAGGGTTACACACTTAACGGATTAGAACATTAGAATCAAATAGGATTTGAATTGGGCTCAATATGGATAGAGATCCAAACAGTTTGGATAGAGATCCGAACAGATCGGATGGAGATTCTAGTAGAGTCCTGGTTTGGTCCAGGAGGGCCCAAGCTGGGACGTTGTTAACGACGAAATTTGGCAAAGCCTAAGCCCAATGCAGTTTCGGCGTAGTTGATGAGGGCCCAGTATAGTTTCGGCACGTTGGTGGAATTCGAGGAGTCTGGTCAAGACACGATCATAGTACGTACGTGTGACTAGATTAAGATATGGAGGGGCTGAATAATTATGTTATGAAGATAAAGGTAGAGTTGGTTACGATTATATTTACGTAGGATATAAGTTTCCAGACTATAAATATGTAATGATTAGGTTCAGTTTAGCATCATCAAATCAATCAACAAAACAAACTCTCGGCGCATCGCCAAAACTTGCCACCGGCGAGTTCTTGCTCTCTCGCGGGGCTGCATCGCTCCGATTTCCAGCGAGAGGTAAGTTCCGCCAAACATGTATTGATTAATAGATCTAAGGCTTCATCGGTTAGGTCCGACATCTTAATTTATGTATCAATCATGATGTATCAGATGAGTGGTTTAGATCAAATGTATTAATCTGAGGCTTCATCGTTTGAGTTCGATATCTTAGTTTATGTATTTGATTTATGTCACGTATCGTTCATCTGGATGAAATATGTCCTGATTTGTTTTAGTATTATGATTTATTATGGCTTTTGCGACTGTCTTGGTTTGGTCCAATCTTGTGGCCATAGTGAAGAGTAATGCGAATACCAATCAGGTATACTGTAGCCAGATTCTATCGGAGTATAAGCAGATAGGTTATCTCTCTGTGTTTTATCGGCATCGGCGTCGGAATCGAGCAGTCCATATCGGCTTAGCGTTATTACGTCTTGCTTTTATGTCTCGATATCGGCTCTGATACTAGTTGATTTTACGGGTCAGATGGTTCAGGCCGATAACTTTATCCTGATAGGTTACGCGGTAAATCTGTTCTTCATGATATGTCACGTCATTTCTACTATGTCATCATTGCAATTCGTTTAATGCCTTGGTGTATGTTAAGACCGTCGGCTCGATAGCCGATAGGCGTTACTGCTTATATTTTTTGTTTATCTTATCAGTTGCAGGATCAAACTGATTGGCACGCCACGAACCACAAATTTAGGACCTGCACTAGAGTTAAGCAGATCTCTCAGGCCACGCGTGTAACCAAAAACTTCACCAACAGACGTCTATATATATGAGGGTGCAGGGCATAGGGAAGCAGAGTTTTTGCCTCGCATGTTGATGCGTTTCTCATGCTAAGTTGTTAGCCACTAAGAGCAAACCCTAGCCACCACCTCACGAGAGCCTGACCATCTCGCCAACCGCCCGAGTGCTAGTACACCAACGGTCGGTATTCCTACCCCGGATGTGTGGATATCGATAGAGACGACGCTATTTTACTTCGCTCATCGGTGTCAGCATCGCTGATTGGATCAGTGTCGACATCGGCTCCTGGGAGATCTATCAAGGAACTCTATTCGGGCGAAGGTTTCCCGAGAACGTCATCGGCTACTTCTTGAGGACCCTGATCAGCTACCTCGAGACGACGTCGATCGGCTTCCTAAGGATGACTCCATTGGCTTCTCAACCACATTGGCACATGTGAGTTGGATCGGTACACTACTCTAACTCTCCTTCCGCTGCACTGTATGCCCAAGGTAACGATCTATAGTCTCTCTCTTAGCAAGATATCTTGGTGTGCGCGGTAGAAAAATTTTGTTTTCGGCTAGCATAGCCTCCACGTTCCCCAATAGTGGTATCAGAGCCATCTTGCATAGATTGTGATCTAGATCGATGCATATAGTTGATATACAGTTGTAGTAGATTAGATCTATTATAGTCTAGGTCGATTGATTCATGAGATGAATCAATCGACAGCACGGGTTGATGAGATCAATCGATTTTCGGGGTAATTGCAGATCGGGTAATAACACTTCAATCGGGATAAGTTGCTGCATCGGATACAAATATATATCCTGATCTGAGTAGGTTATGGATCCGAGCGCATCGGTTGTTCCCGACTGGTCTTCCCGACCACTGTCGCCAACTCCCGAGCACATCGCTCGACCACCTGACCGACCCCATAGAAAAACTGGTTCCCAAGAAGTTGTCTTGGATTGAGGTAAATTGTTTATCCCGAGCAGTTTTTCTAAAGTAACTTCATAGATCGGATCTATGATTTTTGCTAGTGGACAGGGCGCTGCCCTGCAACCCATGAGTGAGACCGCTGTATGTGCGCGCCTTGTATAGAGTCCTAGTTCATATTGTTAGCTAGAATGCGATTATACGTCTAACTTGTTTTTGTAGAGACTGATGTGAATGGTATGGCCCTATATAATTTACAAGAGATGTATGTGATGCATATAACTCTTATGCATGGCTTGCATGTCATGATCTTCAGCTATGTGATAGCTGTCTCTGCTGTATTTGTCGACCTGCATGTCGGGTGCTTGAATCAATGTTTGTAATCTTCATTTTCTAGCTATTATAGTAGTAGTCTAGATATAAGATTGCAGGACTTCAAGCATGGTAGCCCGAAGAAGTGATGTGGATGATGGAGATCATCTACACCACTAATGGAAATGAAGATCACCATTTGCTTGGGCCATACTAATTCATAGTTAAGAGTGTTTATCTATGATGTCTTCTATCTATTTTCATGCTATATCTTGTTTGATATGTTGCCATGATAGGATAGACTCCCTCAGAAAAATTAAGGGCATATTTGGTAGAGCTCCAGATCCTAAAATCTAGATCTTAGCTCTGAATCCATATGTGATCTGGATCCTGTGTGATCTGGAGTAAGTCTGAAAGTGTTTGGTTGGACTGAGCTGCTCTAAAAATCCTAGAATAGAGGATTGGAGGGTAAATAGACAATATTACCCTTGAGTATTATGCTGTTTAATAGATGTATTATTAATTCTTAAATGTGTCATGAATTTATGTTTAAAAATAATATGAATTAAGAACTCAACAAATAGTACATACTAATTTTTAAAAATCATAAAACCGTATAAATTCTGAAAGGGAGAAAAAGAACTACTCAACTCTCCGGATAAAGAATGGTGACATTTTTTTCTATACGGTTCAACTTGATTTTATAAAAAGGGGTCACCAAAATCACACTTGTTTCATTATACTTATTATAGTCTGTCAAACATAATCACACATCTTGTAGTGAATCTCCTTAATAATTTCAAGCAAGTAGTTTCTCGATGGTAGTAGCAACATAAAACACAAACTATGAACATTAAACCATACTCTACACTTCAGCATTTTAAAATAATTTCAGCATTTCCTCTTTGCAATGGCTTGGCCTGGAACTATGTACTTGGGAACCTTCCTGGTTGGTCTTGGATATGGAGCTCATTGGGCTATAGTGCCAGCTGCTGTATTTAAATTTTTCGGTGTAAAACACTTTGGCACAATGTACAATTTTCTCACAGTAACAAATCCCACAGGATCACTGATCTTCTCAGGTGTCATTGCTAGTAACTTGTATGACTATGAAGCTGAGAAGCAAGCACACCACCAGAGCTCTTGGTCTGGACGATCGCTTCAGAATTTGAGCCTGCTTCAGTTGCTTGCAGATGAGCCTCTGAAGTGTGAAGGAACTGTTTGTTTCTTTGTCAGCTCATTGATCATGTCAGCATTTCTGTGGAAGTACAACCTAAGGACTTACACCTACAGCTTGTTTCCATTTACAATTGATGCAAAACTTATTTTCCTTTTTGAGCAACCATTCTGCAAAACATCTTGTGGACTACAATGTGGATATGGCTCATACGTCAGGAGATCAGCAGCATGCAAAACAAACAATTGGCCAGCAAAACTTAGGTTTGTTTCTGCTTCATTCCTCTGTTATTAGTTGCTGTGTTTCATCAATAAAATTAGGACTGATACATTATACAATTTCTGGATTACTAAAGAAAATGCAAGAGTTAATCTCTTTGTAAGCCATTTGGCCAAGGATCATGTTTAGGTGAAACGCGGTCAAAATTGACAAAACAGACTACTGCATTGGTAGTGTCCAATCCACCGTAAATCACAGGTAAAGGTACCGATAGATCCACCATGAATCAACCGCATAAAGGTAACGACAGATCCACCAGGAAACAAAGCGCGTCAATTCAGATCGGGTGAAGATACGCACCTCGCTTCCTCGTGCAGGACTGCAGGCGGAGGGCAACGGGCACACGGCGGCGACACGATGGGTGTATTGGACGAGCAGGAAAATGCTAGGGCAGCTGCCAGATCCACAGCCGCTGGGTGGTGCGCCGCCTGGTGAGCTGCCGGGTCTGCGCGCTGCCTGAGCCGCCGGGTCCGAGCGCCGCTTGAGCCCGCCGGGTACTCGCCGCGCGTCACAGATCCTCTCTCCCCTCTCGCGCAGGACCTTGTTCAGAGGCTCAGAGCTCACGGAGTCACTGGTGGACTGGAGACGGGGGAGAGAGTGATTTATATTCTGTGGCATTGCGGGTAATTTAGGCGAACCTCGGTGGCATTGTTATTTCAGACTTGGAACGGAGTTGCTGGAGCAAGGTCGGGGTCGCTCTGGTGCGTCTGTATTGTTTTTCAGAGCACATCCTGTCAATCTGTTGTGGAGCTGCCGAATTTTGGACCGTTTGGCTAAGCTCCAGCCCCACGGAAGAAGGATCCCAGAGCCGAAGCTCTGCCAAACAGGGCCTAAGTTTTCGATACCTTTTCAATTGCTGCACCTAACATGGTAGTGTTTATCATACGGTGGGTCTGCCAAAGCAGAGTATCGGTGATTACCATTGCAAGTTAGGATAGATGTCACACATCTATATACAGAAGCTTTGGTTTGCTTAATAAGGTTATCAAAGCAGTTTTAGACCTTAGGGCATAAGGTTGGGGCTGGAGCATGGAGATGCTAACCTAACAAATAGGAGTCATATGGAGATGTGATTAGTAAGTTGTTGCTTACCTCATGACATTAATTTCTAGCAGTGATGCTAAAGCTCACTAGAAATTAGTGAAATGAGGATCCTGACTCACTATGTGACCGGAAATGAGGTTTTGGTTTCCAAAACATAGTGGGAGAATCTTTTGTTAAATAGTTTAATAATATATTAACATAAACATAGGTGCTAAACTTTGCATATCTTATGTTATAGATTATGTCAGCCTCTATCACGTTTAGTTCTTTTAATTTGCGATCTATCCTTGAGAAAGAAAAGCTTAATGTAATAAACTTTATGGATTGGTATAGAAATTTGAGAATTGTTCTCAAGCAAGAAAGAAAAGAGTATGTTCTTGAAAGTCTCAACCCTGATGACTTGCCTGATAATGCTACTGTGGCTAC
>KE371833.1:1469960-1483253 GCA_000418225.1 Zizania latifolia | reverse complement strand
GACGCTTATAATATTATTATGGGTCTGCGTGACATGTTTGAAACCAAACGAGGGTCGAGAGGTTCAACATCTCAAAATCCTTATTTGTGTGCAGGCTTGCTGAAGGGAATTCCATCAGTCTTATATTATCAAAATGATTGGTTATATTGAGAGTCTGAAAAAGCTAGGCTTTCCCTTTAGCCAAGAGTTGGCTACTGACCTGATTCTTCAATCCCTGCCATCAAGTTTTGAACCATTCATACTCAATTATCATATGAATAGCATGGATAAAACTTCGACGGAACTACATGGGATGCTAAAAACCACCGAGAAGAGCATTAATAAAAACAACAGTCATGTGATGATGCTTTAGAAAGGCAAGAAATAACCCCGTGTCAAGAAATGTGCGGTTAAGAGGAAATTAACTCTCGATGAAATCACGAGCAATTCCAAGACCAAGAACGACAAGACAAGGGTGGCTTAAGATGCAGTATGCTTTTACTATAAGGAGCCAGGTCATTGGAAGAGGAACTACAAGAAGTACTTGGAGGATATCAAGAAGAAGGAAAGTACAACCTCCGCATCAGGTATAAATGTTATAGAAATCAGTCTTGCTACTTCGTCTACTGATTCTTGGATATTTGATACCAGATCAGTTGCTCATATCTGCAAGTCATTGTAGTGTCTAAGAAGAAGTAGAAGTTTGATTAGAGGTACAGTGGATCTTAGCGTGGGCAATGGAGGAAGAGTTGCTGCAGTTGCTATCGGCACCATGCCATTGTCTCTACCTTCAGAATTAGTTTTGGAATTAAATAATTGTTATCGTGTTCCAACTCTATGTAAAAACATAATTTTTGCTTCATGGTTGCAAGCAGAAGGTTATGACTTTAGATCAATGAACAAAGATTGTTCAGTTTATTTTGGAGATTTGTTCTATTGTCATATTCCATTGGAGAATGGATTATACATTTTGAATCCTGAAGAAACTCATATCTATAACATTAATACGAAAATGTAACATCTTAATGATTTGAATCCCATATTTATTTGGTATTGTCGTTTAGGTCATATAAATGAGAGACGCATGGAGAAGCTCCATAAAGATGGTCTTCTTGACTCTTTTGATTTTGAATCATTTCAGACATGTGAATCTTATTTACTTGGAAGATGACAAAGAAGCCTTTCATGGGTCAAAGTGAGAGGGCAAATGACTTATTGGCACTCATACATACTAATGTGTGCGGACCATTGAGCTCTGTAGCCAAAAGTGGTTTTTAGTACTTCATAACGTTTACCGATGACTTTAGTAGATATGGATATATCTGTCTAATGATGCATAAGTTGAAGTCCTTTGAAAAGTTCAAAGAATTCCAGAATGAAGTACAGAATCATTTAGGAAGGACAATCAAGTTTCTGCAATCGAATCGTGGAGGAGAATACTTAAGCCTTGAGTTTGGTAATCATCTAAAGGATTACGGAATTGTTCCACAATTGACTCCACCCAGAACACCTCAGTGGAATGGAGTTTCTGAGCAGAGGAATCGTACCTTATTAGATATGGTCTAATCAATGATAAGCCAAAGTGATTTTCCATTATCCTTCTGGGGATATGCTCTTGAAACTGTCGCTTTCACACTAAATAGGGTTCCATCAAAGTCGGTTGAAAATACTCCATATGAGATATAGACAGGACGACGTTCTAATCTGTCTTTTCTTAAAATTTGGGGTTGTGAAGCTAATGTAAAAGCGTTTATAATCAGATAAGCTTACTCCTAAATCCGACAAGTGCATCTTTATCAGGTATCCTCGAGAAACCAAAGGATATTATTTCTATAACAAGGAACTTGGCAAAGTGTTTGTCGCCCGACATGGTGTATTCTTAGATAAAGAGTTTCTCTCAAGAAGGGTTAGTGGGAGCTCGCTGCATCTCAAAGAAGTTCTAGAAACATCTAAAAATGTTTCAACTCCCATAGAACAACAATATGATAATCAAGTTGTTGAAGAACCTATTGCACCATGTAGGTTAGAGAGGGTATGGCATATACCTGAGAGGTTCATGTTCTTGACCACTCAGGAATGAGATATATTGTTGTTAACAACGATGAGCCCAAGACCTATAAAGAAGCGATGGTAGTACTAGACTCTAAGAAATGGCTTGGAGCCATGAGATCCGAGCTTGAATTCATGTACACCAATCAAGTTTGGAACTTGGTTGATTTATCCAATGGTGTAAAAACCATTGAGTGTAAATAGGTTTTCAAGAAGAAAATAGATATAGATGGAAATGTTCACATCTATAAAGCACGATTAATAGCAAAAGGATTCAAACAGATTTAAGGTGTTGATTATGATGAAATCTTCTCGCCCGTCATAATACTAAAGTCTATTCAGATCATTCTAGCGATTCCTGCATATTTTGGTAATGAAATATGGCAAATGGATGTCAAAACAACTTTCCTTAACGAAAATCTGAGTGAGGATGTGTACATGATATAGCCAACCGGTTTTGTTGATTCACAATCAGCTAGAAAGGTATGCAAATACAGAAATCCATTTATGGGTTGAAGCAGGCATCTCAGAGTTGGAATATTCATTTTGATAATGTGATCAAAGGGTTTGGTTTCATTAAAAATGAAGAAGAGCCTTGTGTTTACAAGTAAGCTAGTGGGAGCGCACTTGTATTTCTGATCTTATATGTAGATGACATATTGTTGATCAGAAATGATATACCTATGCTGGAGTCTGTTAAGTCTTCATTGAAAAATAGTTTCTCTATGAAGGACTTAGGAGATGCAGTATATATTCTAGGTATTAAGATCTATAGAGATAGATCAAGGAGACTAATTGGATTAAGCCAGGACACATATATTGACAAGGTGTTGAAGAGGTTCAACATGCAGGATTCCAAGAAAGGTTTCTTATCGATGTCACATGGCATAAGTCTCAATAAAACTCACTGTCTGAGTACACCTGATGAGCGAGATAAGATGAATGGGATTCCATATGCTTCGATAATTGGATCCATCATGTATGCCATGCTATGTACATGCCCAGATGTCTTGTACGCTTTGAGCATAACGAGCAGATATCAATCTAATCCAGCTGAGAGTCACTGGATAGCCGTAAAGAACTTCTTAAAGTACTTGAGAAGGACTACAGATATGTTCCTAGTTTATGGAAGTGAGAAAGAGCCTTAACGATGGAGCGGTGAGCTAGAAGAGTTCCAAGCAAGAGACGGTAGCTGATTCTACAATAGAAGCCAAGTACATAGCAGCTTCGAAAGCTGCAAAGGAGGCTGTTTGGATCAAGAAATTTGTTTCTCAACTTTGTGTCATCCCTAGAGCTTCTAGTCCGATAGACCTCTATTGTGATAATAGTGGTGCTATCGCACAAGTAAAGAAGCCTAGGTCACACCAAAAATCCAAACACATACTTCGGTGATATCATCTGATCCGTGAGATAGTGGATAGGGGAGATGTAAAGATATGGAAAGTACAAACTGATATGAATGTTACAGATCCATTGACAAAACCCTCTCTCACAGCCCAAGCATGAGATGCACACTAGGTCTATGGGTATTAAATACCTACATGGTTGACTCTACTGTAAGTGGGAGATTGTTAGCATTATGCCCTAGAGTCAACATGCAGATGTTGTATGAGGCATACTATGTTTATGAAATGTTGTTCTGTTCCTTGAAATAGATTATCATTATGGAACAACAAATACGTGATTTGTTCATGAGACTCACAATGTGACTATTTCTAAATGAGCCCTAATCGAATATAGGTCATATGTGGAACAGATATGACTGAGATCAGCATATGTATTGATTGATGATCATGTCTCATGGATTATGGGTATGGAGATACCGACTCAACAACATGGACGTGTGTTGGAGAACATATGTTGGATAGACCCACTATGAGGCCCTGTTGAGACTCTGCATGTCCTTAGTTGGTCTCAGTAGTATTTATGTAAAGTCCTTAGACCTGAGATCTTCATGGTTCCCAATATGTGTAGTGGCTTACTTTGGAACTACCAAACGCTACTCCGTAACTAGGTAATTACAAAAGTAGTCATCAAGTCTGTCATGAAACATGTAGAGGGATGTGAGTGATCAAGATAGAATTTGCCCCTCCTTAATAGGAGAGATATCTCTGGGCCTCTTGATGTAATCGATTATAGAAGTGCATGGCCATGCCAATGTGATTAAGGCATTGATCACAGGTTATAATCCATTACAGAGATCGAGAGAGGATCGAGCTATTGAGAGGATGGCATAAATCTCATCTTGTGCTTGATCAATATCATGAGGCAAAGGGACATGTACATATGGAACATTACAAGGTTCAGCCGATATGTTCTTTACATATACCTGGGTTAATATGCTTTGATAGAGACCGCTGTTAACGGAGTATGGAAAGGAGTTTCCATATGTTAACCAAACTATGCGTGAAACTATAGGGTCACACACTTAACGGGTTGGAACATTCGATTTGAATAGGATTCGAATTGGGCTCAATATGGATAGAGATCCAAACGGTTTGGATAGAGATCCGAATAGAGTCCTAGTTGGGCTCGGGAGGGCCCAAGCTAGGACGTCTATATATATGAGGGTGCAGGGCATAGGGAAGAAGAGTTTTTGCCTTGCATGTTGATGCGTTTCTCGTGCTAAGTTGTTAGCCACCGAGAGCAAACCCTAGCCACCACCTCACGAGAGCCTGACCATCTCGCTGACCGCTCGGGTGCTAGTACACCATCAGCTGGCATTCTCACCCTAGATGTGTGGATACCAGTAGAGGCGTCGCTATTTTGCTTCTCTCATTGGCGTTGGCATCGCTGATTGGATCAGTGTCGACATCAGCTCCTAGGAGATCTGTCAAGGAACTATGTTCGGGCGAAGGTTTCTCGAGAATGTCATCGGCTACTTCTCAAGGACCCTAATAGGATACCTCGAGACGATGTTGATCGGCTTCCTGAGGATGACTCCATCGGCTTCTCAACCACATCGACACACGTGAGTTGGATCGGTGCACTACTCCAACTCTCCTTCCGCTGCACTGCGTGCCCGAGGTAATGATCTATGGTTCCTCTCTTAGCAAGATATTCTGGTGTGCGCGGTAGAAAAATTTTGTTTTCAACTAGCGTAGCCTCCACGTTCCCCAACAGTCAAAGGGTTTGATTTCATCAAAAATAAAGAAGAGCCTTGTGTTTACAAGAAGGCTAGTGGGAGCGCACTCCTATTTCTAATACTATATGTGGATGACATATTGTTGATCAGAAATAATATACTTATGTTGAAGTCTGTTAAGTCTTCATTAAAAAACAGTTTCTCTATAAAGGACTTAGGAGAAGCAGCATATATTCTGGGTATCAAGATCTATAGAGATAGATCGAGGAGGCTAATTGGATTATGCTAGGATACATATATTAACAAGGTGTTGAAGAGGCTCAACATGTAGGATTCCAAGAAAGGTTTTCTACCTATGTCACAGGGCATAAATCTTAGCAAGACTCAATGTCCGAGTACACCTGGTGAGTGATATAAGATGAATGGGATTCTATATGCTTCGGTAATTAGATCCATCATGTATGCCATATTATGTATACATTCAGATGTCTCGTATGCTCTGAGCATAACGAGCAGATACCAATCTGATCTAGGTGAGAGTCACTGGATAGCTATAAAAAATATCTTGAAGTACTTGAGAAGGACTAAAGATATGTTCCTAGTTTATGGAGATGAGGAAGAGCTCGTTGTAAGTGGTTACACCGATGCAAGCTTCCAAACCAACAAGGATGATTATAGATCGTAGTCTGGATTTATTTTCTGCCTTAACACTAGAGCGGTGACCTAGAAGAGTTCTAAGCAAGAGATGATAGCTGACTCTACACCAGAAGCTAAGTACATAGCTGCTTCGGAGGCTGCAAAGGAGACTGTTTGGATAAAAAAAATTGTTTCTGAGCTTGGTGTGATGTCTAGTGCCTCCAGTTCGATTGACCTCTATTGTGATAATAGTGGTGCTATCGCACAAGCAAAGGAGCCTAGGTCACACCAGAAGTCCAAACACATACTTCGGCGATATCATCTGATCCACGAGATAGTGGATAGGGGAGATGTAAAGATATGCAAAGTGTAAACTGATCTGAATATTGCAGATCCGTTAATAAAGCCACTCTCGTAGCCTAAGCTTGAGGCACACACTACACCATGGGTATTAGATATCTACACAGTTGACTCTAATGCAAGTGGAAGATTGTTAGCATTATGCCTTAGCGGCAACATGGAGATGTTGTACGTGCCATACTATGTTTATGAAATAAAGTTATTGTTCCTTGAAACAGATTGTCATTATAGATCAACAAATGCGTAATTTGTTCATGACACTCATAATGTGACTATTTCTAAATGATCCCTGATCGGATATAGGTCATATATGAAACAGATATGATTAAGATCAGCATATGTACTGATTGATGATTATATCTCATGGATTATGGGTATAGAGATACCAACTCAATAACATGGACATGTATTGGATAACCTATGTTGGATAGACCAACTATGAAACACTGTTAAGATTCCGCGTGTCATCAGTTGGTCTCAGAAGTGTTTATATAAAATCCTTAGACCTGAGATCATCAGGGTTTCCAACATGCGTAGTGGCTTACTTTGGGATTAATAAACGCTATTTTGTAACTGGGTAATTATAAAAGTAGTCATCAGGTCTGCTATGAAACGTGTAGTGGGATGTGAGTGATCAATATGGAATTTGCCCCTCCTTACAGGAGAGATATCTCTGGGCCCCTCAATGTAATGGATTATGGAAGTGCATGGCCATGCCGACGTCATTAAGGAGTTAATCACAAGTTATAATCTAATACGGAGATCGAGAGAGGATCAAGCTATTGATAGGATGGCACAAATCTCACCTTGTGCTCGATCGATATCCTGAGGCAAAGGGACATGTACATATGGAACATTACAAGGTTTGGTCCATATGATCTTTACATATACTTTGGTTAATATGCTTTACTAGAGGCCGCTATTAACAGAGTATGGAAAGGAGTTTCTATTCGTTAACCAAGCTATACGTGAACCTACAGGGTCACACACTTAACGGGTTAGAACATTAGATTTGACTTGCACTCAATTTGGATAGAGATCCAAATGGTTTAGATGGAGATCTGAACAGATCGGATAGGGATCTGAGTAGAGTCCTGGCTGGACCCGGGAGGGCCCAAGCTAGGACGTCTATATATAAGAGGGTGTAGGGCATAGGGAAGCAATGTCTTCTGCTATTTGCATGGTTGATGCGATTCTCATGCTAAGTTTTAGCCACCGAGAGAAAACCCTAGCCACCCCTCTCAAGAGCCTGACCATCTCGCCGACCGCTCAGGTGCTAGTACACCATCGGCTGGCATTCCACTCCTAGATATGTGGATACCAGTAGAGGCATTGCTTTACTGCTTTGCTGACCTATATCAGCATCGACGTCATCAGCTTGAAGGAGTAGAAGTCCTCGGGAGAATTTCTCAAGAGTTTTCAACCTCGGGCAAAGGCTTCCCGAGAACATCGATCAGCTTCTTGACGACATCGACTGACTTCCTGACATCATTGGCATGCTCGAGTTGGATCGGCTTGCTACTACAACTCTCCTTCCACTGCACTGCATTACCGAGGTAATGATCTATGGTATCTCTCTTAGCAAGACTCCTTAGTGTGCGCTGTAGAAAAAGTTTTGTTTTCGATTAGCGTAGCCTCCGCGTTCCCCTACAGGATAATGGCTCTACATCTAGTGTTTTGGTGTATAATATGGTCTCTAAGCTTACAATGCAACGTGATTAAGCTCTTAAGGCTTATGGCGTCGAAAGCAAAAAGAATAAGATGCCTCTAGGGGGGTGCCTCGCCCCCTTTATATACTTAAGGGGCGAGCCCAACAACCTAGGACTCTATCTCGAATATGTCTCTTAGATATCTATGGTTGCCTACTGAACTCGGGTGCTAATTCCCAAATTACAAGGATTCTGGTACAAATATTTTACCTTCATAACATATCCAGGATTGAGTTACCCGATAGGGATTTAACCTTCCTTATCGGAACTGAACCCCCCTCTATGGGCCATACTGGACTCCTATGCTGGGCTTGGCCTGCTCTTAGTTCAGACTGATAAGCCCAACGTGGGGTACCCGAGGGTCACATCCCCAACACAAGGTACCCCCAAGTATAGAAGCTCCTTTACGCCGTCTTGCTCACCGCCCAGAAGCTAAAATATTATTTCCAAGCCCATGAAATTGTGGTAGTCACGGAATACCATTTGGGGGACATACTTCACAATCGTGATGCCACCAGGTGAATCGTAAAGTAGGCCATTGAGCTAAGCGAGTACACGATGGAGTTCCGATCCCACACCGCCATCAAATCGCAGGCACTCACTGACTTCATCGTAGAGTGGACCAAAATCCAATTAACCGCAAGCTAGGAAGAAAAAGAATACTGGATGATGTACTTCAATGGATCCCTATACATAGACGGAGCTAGCATCGGAATTCTCCTCATACCTCCAAAGGGGGATGAACTACACTACGTACTGTAGCTATTGTTCGAAGCTTCCAATAACGTGGCCGGGTATGAGGCCATGTTGCACGGACTTCAGATAGCAATCTCGCTCGGAGTAAAGCGACTCATGGTCTTTGGAGACTCTAAGTTAGTCATCAGCCAAGTCAACAAAGATTGGTCTTATACCAGTGATAAGATGAACACCTACTGCGCTTAGGTTCAAAAGCTCTAAGGAAAGTTCTTCGGGCTAGAATTCCACCATGTCCCTCACGACGATAACTCAGTTACAGACGCCCTCCCATGGCTCGGGTCCTCTTGAGCTACGATCCCCACAGGTGTATTCATCCAAGAACTCACCAGGCCATCAATCAATGTTGAAGATCCCAACACCACCGGCTCACTAATGATCATAGCTATGGCCGAGGACATCCACTACTGGCGGCAACCCTTCATCGAGTATATTCTGAAGGACACAACCCAGGAGGACAAAACCTTAGCCGAACGTTTAGCACGGTGCAGCAAACAATATGTGGTCATCGGCGATAAGCTATACAAATGAGTGGCTTCAACGAGGATGTCACTCCCAGAAATTCCAACCATTTCCTTGTGATTTATTATGTGAAAAGTACCCTCATCCAGGAATCAGTCGAGGCATACAATAGATAATTTATTGAAAATCAATAGCATAATTGTTCACGATGAAATAAATTATGTATTTATTACAGAGGTGGCATTAGAACCTCAAAACATTAATGACCATCATAAATAACTCCTAATCGAACTTTATTGATGCAGCAGCGACTCTACTCCATAGGCTGACTTGACTGGGCCTAGCTCAAAAGGCACCACCGTCATCTTCACTGACGAACTCCTCTTCTGGTGGTGGGGGAATGCAAGGGTGAGTATTTTGAATACTCAGCAAGCCATTCAAGCGGAATAGTTATAATGCACGGGGATACAAAGGATGTCATAATATAGCTCATTTGTATAAAAACAGCATTTAAGAGAGACAAAATTTAAAGAGTAGATCTAATTAAGTTAGAACCTTAAAAGCAATATTGTCCAATCACTGAATAACTCTTACCCAGAGTCATCAGTCCCAAAAACCAACCAAACCATTGTAAACCATAACTAACCAGGTTAAACAGAAAGTAACAACATGTTAATTAAATAATAGTGGGACTAATCACGAGTGACATTGCATTGCTGCCCTTGACCGTGGGTATGGCTATTCGAATAGTTTTACTCTGATCAGAAATGCACAACTTTACCCACAAGATACAGCCCTACAATATGTCACCATGCACCTCAATACCACCACGGTACCTCAGAAAAGAGTTGTGATAAGACCCTCCACCTAGATCCTCCAAGCTTCACACCCCAGGTTACCATCTACCTAATATCCCCTGGTGCTCCCCATCCACAATAGCAGAGACTATGAAGAGTACAGGGCTATCGGCTGCCTCAATGCTCCACCTGAGATCTCTAGGCTTCAGGTCAAACCATTACCCACGCTGGCTTGTGGTAAGTGCAGTTTTGCAGTGCAAAAGTGGCCCATGAACCGGTCCCTAAGTGTCATGAGTACGACTAGTAGAACCATGGACCATGTACTCATGACCCACCTTTGTCATGTTTTAGTGACATTTAATTCATGAACCAGTTCACTAACGAACAAGTAATCATGTAAGCCAACATTAACATGTAAGTGGTATTAATGAGCATGATGAATGTGATACTAGTTTCTAAGCAGGGCTAAGCAAATCCTAAGCATCCAGATAATTCATAATAAGGATTCATACTGGTCAAGTTTAATAGTCCCTAGGTGAACAAGGAATAGGTATATAACAACAAGAGGCAATACAAGCAGGTTTATATCCCAATCCCGATGACATTCTAAAATAAATGCAATTTTGAATGAACAATAGCTTTGAAAGCATGGGTCCAACATGATCAAATGAAAGACTTGAACAACTTGCCTTGCTGAATAGGGATGAAAATGGGCACTTCTTCGATGTACATAGGCTCTTTCAGCACTTCAAAGACAAAATAGCAGTACAACAAAACAATAATAAATTAATGTTGGGGAACGCGGAAGCTATGTTAGCTGAAAACAAAAAATTTCTACCGCGCACACCAGGAAATCTTGCTAAGAGAGGGACCATACATCGTTACTTGAAGCACGCAGTGCAGTGGAAGGAGAGTTGGAGTAGCGAGCCGATCCAACTCGGGCGTGCTGATGTGGTCAAAAAACCGATCACATCCTCGGGAAGCCGATCGATGCCGTCTCGAGGTAGCTGATCAAGGTCCTCGAGAAGTAGCTGATGACATCCATGGGAGATGGATGATCCGATCGAGAAGTCCTCGCCTAAACTCGAGCGAGTCGATGACGCCACCGATCCGATCAGCGGTGCCAATGCTGATGAGCGTAGCAGTAAAGTGATGCCTCTACTGGTATCCACACATCCGGGGTGGGAACATCGGCCGATGGTGTACTTGCACCTAGGCGGTCGACGAGATGGTCAGGCTCGACAGGTGGTGGCTAGGGTTTGCTCTCGGTGACTAACAACTTAGAACGAGGAACGCATCAACATGCGAATCATCAAAAAGCTTAGCTATCCTGCGCCCTACACCCTCATATATATATATAGATGTCCTAGCTTGGGCCCTCTCAGGCCCAACTAGGACTCTATTCTGATCTCCATCTGATCTGTTTGGATCTCCATCCAAACCATTTGGATCTCAATCCAAACGGAGCCAAATTTGAATCCTATTCGAATCCAACGTTCCAACCCGTTAAGTGTGTGACCATGTAGGTTCACGCATAGCTTGGTTAACATGTGAAAACTCCTTTCTATACTCCGTTAACAGCGGTCTCTAGTAAAGCATATTAACCCAAATATACATAAAGATCATATTGGTTGAACCTTATAATGTTCCATATGTACATGTCCCTTTGCCTCACGATATCGATTGAGCACAAGGTGAGATTTGTGCCATCCTATCAATAGCTCGAGCCTCTCTCGATCTCTATATTATATTATAACTTGTGATTAACGCCTTAATCATGTCGGTATGGCCATGCACTTCCATAATCCATTACATCGAGAGACCCAGAGATATCTCTCCCATTAAGGAGGGGCAAATCCTATCTTGATCAGTCACAACCCACCACATGTTTTATGATAGACCCGAAGACTACTTTTATAACTATCCAGTTATGGAATAGCGTTTGGTAGTCTCAAAGAAAGCCACTACGCATGTTGGGAACCATGAAGATCTCAGGTCTAAAGACTTTACATAAACACTACTGAGACCTACTGATGACACATTATTTCTCAATAATATCTCATGGTTGGTCTATCTAACATATGTTATCCAAGATACGTCTATGTTATTGAGTCGATATCTCCATACCAATGATCCATAAGACATGATCATCAATCAATATACATGTTGATCTCAGTCATATTTATTCCACATATGATTTATATCCGATTAAGGATCATTTAGAAATAGTCACATTATGAGTCTTATGAATAAATCACGTATATATTAATCCATAATGATAATCTATTTCAAGGAACAGAATAGCGTTTCTTAAACATACTATGCCCCGTACAACATCTCCATGTTGACTCTAGGGCATAACGCTAACAATTAAAACAGTATAGTAAACCAGCTATTATGTGTGTGAATATATTTTTAATGGGTAGAGCTTAATTTTAGAAAAAATCTGCAATTTGAATGGTCAAATTTGGAGTTCAGATGAATTAGATATGAATTTTTGAAGTTTTAAAACCCTATTCTGCATTTTCTGAAAGTAAAAAGGATTTATGACGCAATACAGAATTATTTTTCTAAAAAACCAGATTTATTACGTTAACAGGGGCCTGCGGGCGCACGTGCGCTGGGTACGCCACGTGGCGCACACGTGGCACTCATGCAAGCGGTGGCTGCGCACGTGGCGCTGACACGGCAGCCACGTGATGAGGAGCCATGGTGAATACCATGGGGATGATGAGTGGTTGTCAATGAGAAAAGAGAAGATGAGAAGAAGATGAGGAGAAGATGAGATGAAGATGGAGATGAAGACCTCTGAGGAGAGGCAGCGACTTGCCGTGGTGTTGCCCGTGTGACTCAGGTACACGGACGGACGATCGTCGGACTGAGGAGTCGCGAGATCGTGGCGGTCAAATCTGGGTACATGGAGCAAAGCCGGCAAGCGGACGTGACTCGTCGTGGTGTTGACCGGTGCGGCTCAGGTACACGGACAACCGATTGCCGAGCTGAGGAGCTGTGGGGTCGGGTCGGTCCAATCCGGGTGCACGGTGCAAGGGCGACGGACGCTTTGACGGCTTCGGCTTAAAACCGTCAACTCCTAACGAAAAAGCAATTTGGCGTTAAAGATAGCGGTGTCGTAGTGGCTACGAAAAGTTCGGCACCGAATAAATATCTGTGTCTGTAATTTTATGTTTTTGCCCTATGGGCTGGAGTCTGTATCGAACATTCCCGAAGGGTTATTAGGGTCTTTTCTCTTGGTCCATGTGGGCTATATAAGGGGACCTAACCCTTGTATCACTTTGAGGATTTGAGTTAATTGAAAAATATTTTCAAAATTTTTTGGAGGTGTCTTCTCCTACCTCCTCCCACCTCTTCTCCTCTTCCTCCCTCTCCACCAGCCATCTCCCTCCTCCCTCTAACCCTAGCCGCCGGCCAGGGCTAGGGCTCCAGCGGCGTGTGCTCGGGGTGC
>KE371833.1:1457451-1469552 GCA_000418225.1 Zizania latifolia | reverse complement strand
TTTGATGAAATGTTTCAATGAATTCTGCACTGCACTCTAGGTGTTCGATTAAATGTTTACATGCACTTGATTTTCAGTTTGCACTAGGAATATTTTCTCAAGTGTTCTAGTGTATGTCAAGTGTCTGTTTATTTGCTTGAGAGGATCTGAGTTGCATCTGTGGCTCTTTCAAGTACTCGATCAATTTCTGAGAGATAGTTTTACGCGTATTGTTCTTTTATATGAACATCTGTCCCTCCTGTGAATGCACTCCGATCAGTACTTGGGTTGTTTTTAGTCGTGATGGCTGAGCGGTATTTTGGTGGAGTTTTTGTATCAACTTGCCTGGAGTGACTTTTCTTGCATAGCCTCGCGCTGAAATTCATCAAGTCACTCACAAGTTTGTTACAAGAGTTTGAGGATTTTATTTTATCCGCTGTGTTTTTGTTTTGCGCCCATTCACCCCCCCTCTGGTCGCTAGTTTCGATCCTACATGCGAGCGCCACGTCGATGCCACGTTAGAGCGGTGGGCGGCGGCAGCTCGGGGACCTATGGTCGCCGGCGAATGGTGGCGCGGTGGCCAGCGACAAGGGCAGGAATGGGACCTAGGCACGATGGGGAACTCACCGGAGGGGTCGATGGCGAGCGGCGGCGATGAGATCTGGTGGGCGGCGAAGAGGTGCGGCGATGGCATCGGGTCGATGACGGCAAGGCGGTTCCGGCGGTCGATGGTGATAGCGGAGCAGCGGCCAAGGATAGGCGGATAACGGTGGAGCTGACGTGGCGACGGCGAGGACCGGCGGCCATCAGAGTGATGGCGAGCGGTGGCTGGAGGCGAGTAGAGGCGGCTGAGCGATGGCGCACGTGGAGACAATGATCGACGGCGCTAGGGCTCAGGCTAGGGGGTCTAACTGAGAGGACGGAGCTTGGGGGGTCTAACTCTCCTTCCTGACGCGCCTATCTCCCTCTCTGCGTCGTCCATCGGGGCGCTGGATGTAGACCATATTGGTGGGGAACGGGTGCCTGTCGATGTTCATCGGCTTCTTTTCGTCGTCGAACTAAATTTGGCCCTGTTCGATGGCCGATTGGATTTGCTGCCTAAACACCTTGCATTCGTTGGTATGGTGCGACGGAGAGTTATGCCACTTTTAATATTTTCTTTTCTTCAGTTCATCGACCGGCGGGATCATGTGATTGGGTGGCAACTGGATCTGCTTCTCCTTCAGCAGCAAGTCAAAAATTCTGTCAGCCTTGTTGATATCAAAATCATACTTTTCTTCTTTACCCGATGCCTTTACCTAGGGAGAAGCAACGGGTTTCTTGTTTTTGGACCACTCAGCGAGTCTAACTTCGGCATCGGACTCAGCATCTTCCTCAGAATCCGATGAGTACGCTTGGGCGTACGCAACCTTCTTCTGGAACTTCTCCCTCTGAGCTTCTTGGAACCGGCTCTCATGGGCCGATACCCGCTGTACTAGGTGCGACAAACTTTCGAATTCCTGAGAGGAAAACCTCTCCTTGATTGGGTTTAGCAACCCCTGAAATGCTAACTCGGCTAACTCGGTATCACTGAGACTGAGGCTGTAGCATCTGCTGCGCACATCTCGGAATCTGTGAACATAATCCTGTACCAACTCATCCATCTTTTGCCGAACTACCATGAGGTCCGTTAGCTTCATCTCATGCATGCCGGCGAAGAAATACTTGTGGAACTGTTTCTCGAGGTCCGCCCATCCTCTGATAGAGTTCGGTGGTAGTGAGGAAAACCATACGAAGGCTGATCCCGATAGTGATAACGGAAAAAAATCGGACCCTAGGGACTTCATCGGCCGATGCCTCCCCACACTAGGCGAGAGAACGGCTCACATGCTCGATCGTGGAAATCGAGTCCTGCCTTGAGAACTTGGAGAAGTCGGGCACCTTGTATCGGTTTGGTAGTGGCACCCAGTCGAACCACTCTGGATAAGGCCTCTGATACATATACATCTGGTCCTTGGGCTTCAGACCAAATTGGTCACGGATGACTTCAGCAATACGATTCACCCAATCTTCCTCTTGTTGGTTTGGCATGGGGTACCGATCGGGTGTGGGCGCCTGAGGGTACTGATCTGGCTGAGGGGCGTTGTAGTGGTACTGATCTCTATGGGTGTAGGGTTGTCCTCTGAAGTACGTAGCTTGATGGTACCCCTGTGGGATACCATTGGGTGCCCCCCTTGGTGGCACGAGGTTTGGCAGCTCGTTCCTCTCGATGCCGTAGGTGATCTGTGGGGCTTCATACCTCGTCGGCCCTTGCGGAACAGGAGTTAGTTATTGAGCCGGTCGAGGAGGCTATGGATGTTGGGGAGCCTGAGGGTGGTTAACTGGGAAATATGTCGGACCCCGCAGCGGCTCCTGAGCCGCAGTGCCCTCGACGGTCTTCTTGATCAATCCGTGGAGAGTGTTAACCAGAACCCCAGACTGGTTGATGAGGGCGTGATTGACTGCGCGGTTGACAGCCTCTTGAAAGTTGACATGGGGGCTATCAGGCCGCTGATTAGACTCTCCTGTGAGGGTGGGCTTCGGCAAATGGTTTTTTTGGACATGTCCTGATCTGGTCATGCCGAAGGATTCGAGGCATAGCTTTTGATAATCGTCGACGTGCTTCTGTACTGCCTCTCTTTGCTCCTCATTCAACACTTCCATGGTGACCTAGATGACGTTGTTGCTGTCGAATTCTCCCGCCATGATGGGAAGTGTCGTTGAAGATGGTCCCACCGGACGTGCCAAAAAGCGTGTTGGTGAAATTTTTGGTCACACGCGTGGCCTGAGAGATTTGCTTAACTCTAGTGCAGGTCCTAAATTTGCAGTTCGTGGCGTGCCAATCAGTTTGATCCTGCAACTGATAAGATAGACAAGAAAAACATAAGCAGTAACGCCTATCGGCTGTCTAGCCGATGGTCTTGGTGTGCATCGGTACATACACTTAAATAAGATAAATAAAATGTAATAATAACATGATGGAAATTGTATGACGTGGCATATCGAATGCATGACATGAAGATTAGATCTACTATCGAGATAGAACCATCAGCCTAAACCATCTAATCTGTAAAATCATCTGGGATTAGTATCGGAGCCGATATCAGGACATAAAAGCAAGATATATAATAATGCTAGGCCGATGTGTATCGCCCGATTCCGATACCCGATACAACGATGAGATTAAAACGCAGAGATAACCTATCGGCTTATACTCTGATAGGATCTGGCCTCAACATGCTCGATCTGTATTCGCATTATCACTCGCTATAACCGCAAGATTGGACCGAACTAAGACTGTCGCTAAATCACAGCAAACCATAATGCTAAACATATCGGAGCACACTTCATCCAGATGAACGATACGTGACATGAATCAAATACATAGACTAAGATGTCGAACTTAACCGATAAAGTCTTAGATTAATATATTTGATCCAAACCACGCACCTGATACAGCACGATCGATACATAGACTATGATGTCGGACCTAACCGATGAAGCCTTAGACCTACTAATCAATACATGTTTAGCGGAACTTACCTCTCGCTGGAGATCGAAACGATGCAGCCCCGCGAGAGAGCAAGAACTCGCCGGTGGCAAGTTTGGCGATGCGTCGAGAGTTGTTTGTTGATCTGTTTTGATGATGCTAAACTAAGCCTAAACGTTACATATTTATAGTCCGGAGACTTGCTGTCCTACATGGATACGACTGTAACTGATTCCATCTTTATCTCCACAATAAAATCTATCTTCCCTTTTTATTGGCTCCTTCGTATCTTTATCCGATCACACGCGCGTATTGCGGTTGGGCTTCATTGACCGTGCTTTGACCGGACTCCTTGACTTCCATTGACTGTGCCGAAACTGTGTTGGGCTTAGGCCTTACTAAATTTTACCGTTAACACCATGATCCCATTACTCGCATGGTTCCTAGGTTGAACGGGATAGAAAAATTTTGTTTTATGCTAGCGTAGCCTACCTGTTCCCTAACACCTCCGACGCCTCTCCCACAAGACAAGGATAACAACAGCCTGGGCCAGTACTAGCCATCTCACAATAGAGCTCCACTGGTCGACAGTCCACCCACTGATCGTCTTACGTCGCCACCGGGTAGACGGAACAGGATATGTTCCGAAATCTACAAATGGACGGATGACCAAGATTATATCTGTAAGATCGAAATACGCAAACCAAGGCAACCAGAGGGGGGTGAATGGTTGCAATACCCCAAAACTGATACTAAAAACAAAATTAGAAAGCTAATTTCTAACCAATCAGCAAAATCCCCAACCGGACTAAAATTTCCCGAGGACTTTTCGAATTTCCCATGGTCTTTCTAGAGGACTCGGCAAATTTTCTGACGGCACTCCCGAGAGCTGAAACGGTGAGACTAAGGTAGGTAAAACAAGCGTAACTTTAAAACCATAACTCGGATTGATCTAAAATTTTAACACAATAAACTATACTTCAATACAAAACTTTTCTATGAGATTTCACTCAAATCCGAGTTCCCAATCAAAAGTTATGATCCCCAAGATTTGTAGCAGCGTAAAAACAGAGCAGATCCGTACTAAAATTTAAAACCTTAAATACTCATAAAATATGAGGAATTAACCAATGAAACTTTACAGATCTCTTTCTTAATGTCCTAGAAAGGTTTTAGATGAATCAATTTGAAAAAAATGGCAAGTAAAAGTGAAATCACAGAATAAGCCAAAACGATGCAAACCGATGAACATTAAGAAAGAAGAACGCGATACCACACTCCTTGATGCTTGAAGATGAATCTTTATTGCATAAGAGTGTTTACAAGGTGCATCCAAAACATCCCTCACCAAATTATGTACAAAGCCCTAGATGGAGAGAAAAGGGCTAAACTCTAAATTTTCTCTTGACCCTCGTACATCCTTGGATACCCTATTTGCTCTCCCCTCTAGTCTATTTATAATCCCATCATGGCTGTCACCATGAGCCACGAAAATAACAACTTTTGGAATCCTAATTCAACTAGGAATCTAAATCCCTTACGAATCCTTCAAATCCTAACTCCTTTCGAATTTGCCTCATTTCCATATCTGCACACATCCCACGTATGCCATATGGAAACCTCGTATCCTTTCCATATTCGCACGCATCCCGCGTACGCCATATGAAAACCTCATCTTCACGTACCGCATCCTCTAGCCTGAGCATTCTGCATGACATCCTTGACAGTTCTGAGTCTCAACTCCTCCCCGAGCCTAGCTCCGATCCCGTCATCGACCACGACTCACCCTCAAGCAATGCCTGCACATGAACAAACCAAGAAACATTTTCTCGAGTATAAGTTATTTCTAACTTGACTCAATTAGTTCGATCAATTCTTTTCAACCTAACTCAAATATTCCAATCAATCGTAAACATTGTGTTTTTATAGAATAAACAATTTAAAGCACATGATCCGACTCGAACAACAAAAAATCCGAGCGATTCAAAATCATGAGTGCTGAAATCTCTCGGGTGGTGAATTCTCTCGAGTGCTAAGTGCTAAGTGCCCGACAAGAGTGCTTGACAACTCGACCAAAGTGCTCGACCACTCAAACAAATCAAAACTAATTTGTTCAACATCAAACCAATTTGTTCATCACTTATTAATGATCATGCACATGATCTCACAATCTCCCCCTTGATGAACACATTGGCAACACCATTAAAAGGTACGAAGAAATTTTTGATTTTTGAAAGCACAAGCACAAGTTTTTCTCCCCTAAAGTTTTTCAAAAAACGATAAAGAATACTCCCACTAAGATTGATTGCAAAAGCCAATGATTTCATCAAAAACAATTTCTCCCCCTCTGTAGTATTTCTCCCCAAATTCAAATTCTTTCTCCCCCTTTGATAATGATTTTGTCAAGAAAAGCAAAAGAGAGAAATTATCATGAGAACACAAATTTCTTGATTTCTTGATTTGTGAGCTTTGAAGTGTACGGTAAACCATAACTCGGATTGATCTAAAATTTTAACACAATAAACTATACTTCAATATGAAACTTTTCTGTGAGATTTCAGTCAAATCCGAGTTCCAATTCAAAAGTTATGATCCCTAAGATTTGCAGCAACGTAAAAACAGAGCAGATCCGTACTAAAAATTAAAACCTTAATTACTCATAAAATACCAGGAATTAACCAATAAAACTTTGCAGATCTCTTTCTTAATGTCCTAGAAAGGTTTTGGATGAATCAATTTGAACTAAATGGCAAGTAAAAGCGAAATCACAGAATAATCCAAAACGATACAAACTGATGAATATTAAGAAAGAAGAACGCGATACCACACTCCTTGATGCTTGAAGATGAATCTTTATTGCATAAAAGTGTTTACAAGGTGCATCCAAAGCACCCATCACCAAATCATGTACAAATCCCTAGATGGAGAGCAAAAGGCTAAACTCTAAATTTTTTCTTGATCCTCATACATCCTTGGATACCCTGTTTGCTCTCCCTCTAGTACTGCTAGTACTGTAATTGGAAGCACTATCATGGTGAAATAAACATAGCTAGAACATGTGAAAGAATATTCAACTCAAACTAGCCACTGGATCAGCATAACATATTTCTTTATCTTTCACTTGAATATTTATGTGTCATGCATTATATCCCTCAAAAACTACGTCATATGCTCATGAAAAGACTAAAAGACATAAAAGCAAGACTAATGATCCATAAACTTCATAAGATATTGCTAGCAAGCATAAAGATTAACTGAAGATAAAAATCAAAGCTCCATGACTTGTTCTTTTTGTTTTATTCGGAATAAGAACAATGCACAAAGATAAATATGAATGCATTATGGTACAAATGAAAAAGCAAACTCCCCCTCAAAAGAAACTCATTGGATGGATAACGTCCAACTCCCCACGAAGAAAAGCAAAGCGAGAAGAATCCAAATGTTTAGTGATGAAAAAGCAACATATTCAGCTTCGGTAGTGGATTGTGCAATAGAAGATTGTTTTCTAGATGACCAAGCAACAAATAATGTTCGCAAGAAATGACATGTATCGCTAGTACTCTTTCTATCAATTCTACAATTTCCAAAATCAGCATCAGAAAAGCTCTTAAACTAACACTTGAGGAAGTAGAATACCAAATGCCAAATTCTTGAGTAAATTTGAGATACCTGAGTATTCGCTTGACAGCTTGATGATGTGAAACACGAGGAGATGCTTGAAATCGAGCGCACAAACAAATAGAAAATTGAATGTCTGGCCTCGATGCAGTGAGATACAAAAGTGAGCCGATCATTCTATGATATTCTTTTTGATCAATAAGCTCACCGTTCTCATCAGGATCCAAAGTAGAAGTAGCTCCCATCGGTATAGAAATCGGCTTACAATTTTTCATGTTAAAATGCCAAAAAAGATCCTTGATGTACTTATTCTGATGAACAAAAGTGACTTCTTTTGTTTGCTTGATTTGTAGTTCCAAAAAGTACGTCAACTCACCCATCATACTCATCTCAAATTCTATGTACATAGTCTCAGAAAACTTGGAAACCAAGGAGTGAGATGAACAACCAAAGATAATACCATCCACATAAATCTGTACAAAAAGTTGATCATTTCCTTGCTTGAAAAGAAACAAAGTTTTATCTACTTTTTCCATAGCAAAACCTTTATCAAGTAGAAAAGATTTCAATCTATCATACCATGCTCTAGGTGCTTGTTTCAAACCATACAAAGCTTGAGACAACTTAAAAACAAGATTCGAAAACTTTGGGTTTTCAAAACCAGGTGGTTGCTTAACATAAACTTCCTTATTGATGAAACCATTAAGAAAATCACTTTTAACATCCATTTGATACAGTCTAAAACCTTTAGATGAAACAAAGGCTAAAATGAGTCTAATGACTTCAATTCTAGCAACAGGAGTAAAAGTTTTATCAAAATCCAAACCTTCCACCTAAGTGAACTCTTGAGCAACAAGCCTAGCTTTGTTTCCAACAATTAAACCATACTCATTCTGTTTATTTCAAAAAACCCATTTGGTTCCAATAATATTATATCCTTGAGGAGGTTCAACCAAATTCTAGACTTTATTGCGTTCAAAGTTTTCAAGTTCTTCATGCATGGCATTGATCCACGATTCATCAGTTAAAGCATGAGAAATATCTTCGGGTTCAAAAGAAGCTACAAAAGCTGAATGAGCATGAGAGTCAGGAGAAACAAACCTAGAACGAGTGACACGCTCATAGAGATTACCAATTATTTGTTTAGGAGGATGTTGACATTGAACATGCAAAGGAGCAGAAACTTCTTGAAAAGTATCTTGTACAACATCTTCGAGGGATGAAGTGATCTCTCGAGGAATATCCGAAGTTGCCGAGACTTCATCTCCTTGTGGTCGGTATTGCTCCTTGACTTCCTCAAGGTGCTGGATGGACCCGACTCGGACGTTGGTCTGACCGCCAGCCGTATCAACGTCTTCGTCATCACTTTCTTCAACAAAGATGCTCTCATCCTCCCCTTGAACCTATGCACCTATACCTATAATGTCGGGTCTAGTACCACGACTAGCCTCATCAAAAGTGACTTCACAAGTCTCTACAATTTTGTTAGTTTCTAGCAAAAGTACATGATATCCTTAAGAATTCGCAGGGTAACCAAGAAAAATACCATCTTGAGATCTTGCTTCAAATTTATCTAAATTTCTAGATTTCAACACAAAGCATTTGCACCCAAAAACTCTCAAGTGAGAAACACTAGGTCTATGTCCAAAACGAAGCTCATAAGAAGTTTTGCATAACTTTGATCGTAAGAAAACTCTGTTTGAAATATAGCAAGCTACAGAAATTACTTTAGCCCAAAACTCCCTAGGAGTCTGATGTTCATCAAGCATAGTCCTAGCCATCTCAACCAAAGTTCTATTCTTTCTTTCAACAATACCGTTCTGTTGTGGAACTTTAGGTGAGGAAAACTGATGTTCAATACCTTTTTCAGCACAAAAGTACTCAAAAGATGAATTCTTAAATTCAGTACCATTGTTACTTCTAATTGCTCTAAGTGCTCCCGGGAGTTCAACAGAAAGTCTAAGAACTAAGTTTTGAAAAAGACCAAAAGCTTTATCCTTAGATGCCATGAAGAAAACCCAAGAGTATCGAGAAAAATCATCAACAATGACAAGAACATACCACTTTCCCCTAACAGTTTGAACTCAAGCTGGTCCAATAGTATCCATGTGTAAAAGTTGACCAGGTGCAGTTGTCACAACCAAAGTAATAGGAGCATGTGAGCTAGAAACTATTTTGGCATGACGACAAGAAGAGCAAACAAAATCACTAACATCTTTAAGTTTTGATAATCCACGAATAAGATCTAAACCACTAACACGAGTGAGATGATCAAAACCAACATGGCCCAGTCTACGATGCTAGAAGAATAAATCTTTAGAATCATTGGCAACTAGATATTTAATCTTAGAAGATAAAGGTGAATCAAAATCAGCTTCAAAAACTCTTTGAAAACATGAAATCTCAAACACAAGATCGCCCGAGGCTTCAAGAACTTTACAACCAAATTTTTTAAAACACACCTCAAGATCCTCATCAATCATTTGTGATACAGAAAACAAGTTGTATTTTAGATTGTCAATAAGAACTACATCTTTGAACATAAATTTATCACTTATCTTAACTGTACCTTTTGCAATGACGGCACTAGTACAAGCATCCCTAAAAGTCATTGATTCAGACCGAGATGTGCGTGTGTGGGAGGAGAACCAATTTTTGTTACTGGATATATGGCGTGAACATCTAGAGTCTACTAGTCATATGTTTTCCTTCCTCGCTCTCGAGGCCTACACAAGAGATGTCGATGTCTCAGTACTGGGGTTAGATAAAAGAAATTTAGGAATCCAGTACTGAGACACTCGACCAGAAACACCAGCAGGTAAAAATCCTCAAGCCAAACCAGTGTCATTTTTAGCTCTTACCAAAACAGGGCGTTGTCTGTCAAACGATCGATTAACCCTCGGTCCGACCACAAAAAATGGTCAGCCCGACTGCCTCAAATGTTGTGGCCCGAGTGCTCTACTCGATTCCACAAATGACCGTTGCCACTTATGTTTAGCAAATGATTTTTCCCTATTCTTTTTCTATTGTCTTGCAAGTCTAAAATAGAACTAAACCAAATGTCCATCTTTTCTACAATGTGTACAATTATACTTCACAGGTTTAGTTGTTTTAGATATAGAAGCAATTGCACTTGATGTTGCTAAGTTTGACAAGATTCCAGCAGATTTAAAAACTATTTGCTTTGGATCTAGTTTAACCTCAATCCTACATCTTTGAATAACCTTGATTGTAGCAGGTTGATGAGAAGTAAAATAGGTACGAGCATCAAAACCTAGTCCTCTATTATTTGTGCTTACTTTAGATGTATCCAATAACATGTTCAGGTTCTTTCTATCAGTTGAAAAGCATTGCAAAGATCTTTGCAGATAATCAACTTCTTTTGTCAAAGCAACACAATTTTTACAAGCATCAGCAATGCTCTTTTCTTTATGACAATTTGAACAAGACAATGTCTCATGAGTAAGCAAATCATTTTGTAAAAGTTCAACTCTACCGTAAGCATCTTTCAGTTTTAATTCAAGCAATGAGCATTTTGAATAAGAAATTGAGTCATGTTTCACAATGGTTGAGCTCTTCATATTCTTAAGTTGTTTGAGTTTTCTACAATATAAAACATTTACCAATGAACTAGCATACAAATCAACTTTCATCTTTTTCAGATAGTTCTTGGTAATAAAAAGTTCATCAACAACTCGAGAAAGCATGGTAGTACCAATAGCAAAACAAGATTCATTCTTGATAATTTTATCATTGATCTTATGAAGAGTAGAAGCATGAACATCTCTTAATGCAATAATTTCATATCATAAAGAATCACATGATTTGCATGAATCATCATCAGGAATAAGAGACTTGAGTCTATCAATTTTAGAATTGAGTGATTCAACAACAAGTTCATGTTTCTTAGCTTTCTTATTGTATTTTCTTAGTTTAGTATCAAGACGAACAACAATACACGCAAAATCATCACAAGTAGGTTTTACCTCATTTTCGTCGCTGTAAAGTTCATCCTTGCTGGAGCCTACTATGTCACGTGCCATGAGACATATTCTAGTCAGGTCATTATTCTTGCCTTTGCCTTCATCTTCACTTCCATCGCTGATTGAGTCCACATCACTCATATCAACTTGATCTAGGACAGCAAGGACTCAATGCATCATTTTCTTGTAGTTGCGGTTCTTCATCTTACCTTTTTTTGATGGGCGCTTGCTGTCCTCCTTATCTTCCTTTGAGGATTTCTTGAGTTTAGGACAGTTGCTACGAATATAGTTTGCCTCACCACATTCAAAGCACCGAACAGGACCGCCTCTTCTTCTGTTTCTTACATTGTTCAAAGCTTCAGTGACTTTCGTAGAAAGCAAAACCAAGTCCTCCTTTGCAAACTGCTCAAATTGTTCATCAGACAAAGCGTTTAAAGCTGATAAAGAAACACTCGAAAATAATATAAAAGAAGAAGACTCATTAGAAGGTGAAGAAATCAAAGCCATTGATTTAGGAGAAATCTTGCATGAAAAGACATTCAATTTATGAGTTTTCAATTTTGAATAAAGAGTGTCCAATGTAAGAGTAGTCATCTCTATAGACTCTTAAATTGAAGTAACTTTCATCTCCTAAACTGACATATCAAGCCCACTAAGTAAATGTCTAGCAATTTTAGAATCAGTATAATTAGTAGCATAAGAAGATTCAACTGAATGAAGATATCTAAGAATTTTGTTAAAGCGAGCAAAATACTCATCCAAGGTCTCACCGAGTTTCATCTCAAATTTCATCTACTCTTTCTTGTACATGTCTTTACGCACTTCCTTGATTGTGGATGAGCCTTGATGAGGAGCCATAGTGTATACCATGGGGATGATGAGTGATTGTCAACGGGGTGAAGAAGAGAAGAGATGAAGAAGCCTCGACCGTGATGGAGTTCGCACGTGACTCAGGTACACGGACGGACGTCGGTCGGACAGAGGGGTCGCGAAGGCGTACCGGTCCAATCCGG
>KE371833.1:1422427-1450268 GCA_000418225.1 Zizania latifolia | reverse complement strand
CCTCATGCCTACCCCTCTCTCCTTAAGGCCTGCCACAAGCCATGGCACAGCGTGAGGCCATGACAGAGCCATCAAACCAAGTAGGGGTGGCGGCGCGGGCTTCAGGCGAGAGGCGACGGCGTGGGCTTCCAGCGAGGGCGGCGTGGGTTTTCGGTGGCCGGCTGGAGGGCTGGAGGCGCCAAGGCGGTCACAACCACATGAGGTGCCGGCCGCCAGGCTAGAGGCACCAATAGGCATTGGGTGGAGGGTGGAGTTGGGCGATGGGTGGCGGTGCAGGTTCTTGGCGAGGGGTGGTGGCGTGGGTTCCTGGCGATTGGTGGCAACACGGGCTCCTGGCGATGGCTCGATGGGTGGCAGCGTGGGCTTTCGGTGAGCATCGAGCGGCCGGGTGGACGACGCCAAGTGGTCGCCGGTCATCGGGTGGAGGCACCGACGAGCGTTGGGCGGAGGCAGCGGTGAGCGGCGAAAGCCTAGGATATTGCCCCGATGACCGAAGGGAGAAGGCCTGAGCGGTGGCGGGTGCCTGGGGCAGCGGTGGGCGGCGAGGGCAGTAGCTGGACCCATGATGAACTATCTACACTTCTGTAGGAGATGCACCATGGCTAGACGAGAGTTGGGAGATGCGTGTGTGCTCATGTGCGGCTAGGCGCCATGCCGCCATGGCGCTATGCGTTGCCCATAGCGAGCCAACGAGGTGGCTCAAGAGCCAGCTCGGCTCAGCTCGGTTGCTGACCGAGCCAAAGTGATCGGCTCGAGTTCGGCTCGGGAGCTCTCTGAGCCGAGCCAGGCTCAGCTCGGCTCGCCTGAGCCCAAGCTGGCTCGCGAGCCCTGAGCTTAATGGCAAGCCATAATCTAAAGAACCCCTCACCAAATCACGTACAATGCCCTAGATGGAGAGCAAAAGGCTAAACCCTAATTTTTCTCTTGATCCTCGTACATCCTTGGATACTCTATTTGCTCTCCCCTCTAGTCTATTTATAATCTCATCATAGCTGCCACCATGAGCCACAAAAATAACAACTTTTAGAATCCTAATCCAACTAGTAATCCAAATCCCTTACGAATCCTTCAAATCCTATCTCCTTCCGAATTTGTCTCCTTTTCATATCTGCACACATCCCGTGTATGTCATATGGAAACCCCGTATCCTTTCCATATTCGCACGCATCCCGCGTACGCCATATGAAAACCTCATCTTCACGTACCACATCCTCTAGCCTAAGCATCCTGCATGACATCCTTGACCGTTCTGAGCCTCAACTCCTCCCCAAGCCTAGCTCTAATCCCGTCATCGACCACGACTCGTCCTCAAGTAATGCCTGCATATGAATAAACCAACAAACCCTTTTCTCGAGCACAAGTTCTTTCCAACTTGACTCAATTAGTTCAATCAATTCTTTCCAATCTAACTCAAACATTCCAATCAATCATAAACATTATATTTTTATTGAATAAATAAGTTAAAACATATGATCTGACTCGAACAATAAAAAATCTAAGCGATCCAAAATCCCGAGTGCTAAAATCTCTTGGGTGTTGAATGCTCTCAAGGGTTGAATTCTCTCGAGTGCTAAGTGCTGACTGCCCGACAAGAGTGCTCGACAACTCGACCAAAGTGCTCGACCAGTCAAACAAATCAAAACCAATTTATTCAACATCAAACCAATTTGTTCATCACTTATTAATGATCATGCACATGATCTCACAATACCAGTGACGACGACAGCAACATTGGTAGTTATAGCGACAGCGGCTCCCACAGTACCGAGAGCCAAAATCATCGTAATCACAGGAGGAGCAAAAGTTGTGACGATCATGGCGACTTTGCTGTATTTACAAGCCAACTTAGGCAAGTAAGGTGGCCGAAGTCATTTTGCCCGGCAGGGATCGAGCCATACGATGGCAAGATAGATCCCTTGCAGTGGCTGCGGCTCTATTACATGGCCGTCCACGTGGCCGGCGGTGACAAGAGAGTAATAGGGAACTATCTACCGGTCATGCTCTTGCCATCAGCCAAAAACTGACTCTCTAGCCTGCCCAGGAACTCCATCAGCTCCTAGGCATGACTCTGCTCGGCCTTCATCGACAATTACTAAGGGATCTAATAGCAACCTAGTGCCCGATATGACCTACAACAACTGTGAAAGAAGGAGGATAAATCTCTTCGGAGTTTTATCCGGAGGTTCTCCGAAAAAAGAACCACAATCATCAGCGTCAAAGAGCATGACATAATCAACTACTTCATCGAAGCCCTGCATCACACATCTGAGTTGCACAGGACCCTCGTGAGAAAGAAGCCGACGACCATAGCGCGTATGATCTCCATCGCGGAGAGATATGCCAATAGCAAAGACAATCAAAGAGAGAATATAGAGCGTTCACGTCATGAGAATCGATCCCGCCGAACCAAGGACGAACGCCCTCAATCCCCCTGGTGGGACGACGATCGGCCAAGATCTTACCGAGGCAAGTAGGATCGGAAAAGAAAGATAGAGAGAACTGTAGCGGTGGCCTATAATTCAAGGCGCCAAGAAGACGAAGCGATGCAGGAAGAGTTGGACAAACCTTACCCGTTCCATCCTAAGGACAATCATACCATGTGCAAGTGCTATTCCTTGCAAGATGCATTAGTTAAAGAATCTCGAAACAATCCTCGCCAAAGAAAATGACGCCGAGACGATGATGATGCCCCGCAAAAAGACAATCGACCCCAGGATAACAACGACTTTCAAGAACCCCACAAGACGGTCAACATCGTCTTCAGGGGCCCCTCGTCGGACGAGACCAAGCGACAACAGAAGATCCTAGATCATTGGGTCAGCGCCGCCGGGTTCAAGGAGATTCAATGACTAAGGTGGTTGGAGGTCCCGATCACCTTCACCCGGGATGACCAGTGGACCAATATCCCAAAGCCCAGGAGATAGCCACTGGTCGTTGACTTAGTAATATTCAAAGTGCGCATGAAACGAGTCTTGATCGATGGTGGGAGCAGGTTGGATATCCTTTTCCGCCAATTCCTCGATGACCTCGGAATTTCAGTCGATAGCCTCTGAAAGGAGGACAATTTCCTATTCTACGGCATCATACCCGGGCAAGGATCAGTACCTCTCGGTTCGATTACCTTGCCGGTTATGTTTGGCTCTCGGGATAATTTTAGGACCGAGAACATAACTTTCTAGGTCACAGAATACGACATCCAATTCTACGCCATCCTCGAAAAACCCTCCATATCCAAATTCATGACTGTGGGACACTATTCTTCTCTCGTGCTCAAGCTACCGAGGCCTAACAGAGTCATTTCTGTGAGGGAAACATCGGCACTTCCCACGCATGCGAGAAAGATAGCCTGGCCTTGGCCGAGGCTATCGACCTGTCAGCCCATATGGAGGAAACCCTTAGGCAGGTCCGGGTGGACCCCCCCTCAAAGCCATGGGGATACCAGCTAAAGTCTCATCCTCCTCCAGGATTTCTACTGTGCCCTCGGGCACCAAGAAGATCGTCCTCTTCGAGGCCGACCCTTCAAAGACGGTGACCATTGGGGTGGGACTCGACCCCAAATAGGAAATCATGCTCATCAGCTTTCTACGCTCTAACATGAAAATCTTTGCATGGAAGCCCTCCGATATGCCTAGGGTTCCTTAGGAGCTAATCAAGCATGAACTCCATGTATACCTGACCGCCAAGCGATAAAGGAAGGAAGGAAGGAAGCGATCAAGGCTGAGATCACCTGCCTTCTGGCGGCATGATTCATCCATGAAGTCTACCACCCCGAATGGCTCGCTAACCCAGTCTTGGTAAGAAAGAAGATGGGACAATGGTGGATGTGTGTCAACTACACCGATCTAAACAAACACTGCCCGAAGAACCCCTTTGGATTACCTCGAATCGACCAAGTCATGGACTCGACAGCGGGATGCTCTCTCCTGTGTTTTCTCGATTGTTATTCCGGATATCATCAGATCGGTCTCAAGAAGGAAGATAAGGAGAAAACATCTTTTATCACGTCTTTGGAACATACTGCTACACCACCATATCATTCGGGCTTGAAAACTCTAGGGCAACATATCAGTGGGCCATCCAGCGGTGCCTCTCGGATCAAATCGGCCGCAATGTCAAAGCCTACATCGATGATGTGGTCATAAAGTGATAATCTCATCGATGACATCACTGAAATATTTGAGAACCTTTGAAGGTTCCAGTGGAAGCTCAAATCCTGACAAATGTGTCTTTAGAGTTCTATCAGGGCAACTACTCGGGTTCATCGTCAGCAACCGGGGTATCGAGCAAACCCCGACAAAATAACAGCCATATTGAAGATAGACAAACCCAACGACACGAAGAAGATCCAAAAACTTACGGGTTGCATGACAGGACTCAGGAGGTTCATCTCTCGATTGGGGGAAAGGGGAGCTCCTTTCTTTGAACTCCTGAAGAAAGAAGAAGACTTCCAATGGACAGACGAGGCCGATGGGGCATTTTCAGCACTAAAAAAATTCTTGACCTTACCCTTAATCCTCACAGCTCTAAACCCAGAAGAGGTCCTCCTCTACACCGCCACCACAACCAACGTGGTCAGCACAGCAATCATGGTCGAGAGACCAGAGGAAGGACATGTCTTCCCGGTCCAAAGGCTGGTATACTTCATCTCAGAAGTTCTCGGCTTATTGAAGGCAAGGTACCATCAGGTACAAAAGCTCCTCTATGCTATCCTACTCACCGTCCGGAAGCTGAAGTATTACTTCCAACCCTACAAAATTATGGAAGTCATAGAATACCCTTTGGGCGACATACTCTACAACTGGGACGCCACCGGATGAATCTTCAAATGGGCTATCGAACTGGGGAAATACACAATGGAGTTTCAGTCCCGTACCGCTATCAAATCACAAGCTCTTGCCGACTTTGTCACAAAATGGACAGAGATCCAGTTACTCCTAAGCCGGGAAGAAAAAGAGTATTAGACAATGTACTTCGATGGCTCCCTAAATATAGACGGGGCTGGCACTAGGATTCTCCTCATATCTACAAAAGGGTAAGAACTGCTCTACACCACTGCAGTTATCGTTTAAAGCTTCAAATAACATGGCCGAGTACGAGGCCATGTTGCACGGGCTTCGGATAGCAGTGTTCCTCGGGGTAAAATGACTCATGGTCTATGAGGACTCCAAGTTAGCCATCAGACAGGTCAACAAGGATTGGTCTTGCACTAGCGATAAGATAGAGGCTTACTGTGCTGAGGTTCGGAAGCTCGAGGGAAAATTCTCTAGGTTGGAGTTTTACCATATCCCCCGTGACGATAACTCATCAGCCGACGCCCTAGCACGTCGTAGATCCTCTCGAGCTACAGTCCCCGTGGGTGTGTTCATCTAGGAACTCACCAAACCATTGATCAAAGGTGAAGAAAACCAAGCCACCAGCTCGCTAGTAATCATGGCCATGGCTAAAAACTCAGACGATTGGTGGCGGCCCTTCATCGAGTATATCCTAAATGGCACAACTCTAAAAGATAAAGCCTCAGTCGAACGTCTGGTATGACGAAGCAAACAATACGTAGTCATCGGTGATAAGCTATACAAATGCACGGCCTCAACAAGAATACTCCAGAAGTGCATCCTACCGAGCAAAGGCCTCTAGATCCTCAACGAAGTCCACGTAGGCACATGCGGCAATCACACCGAGGCCAGAACTCTGGTTGGCAAAGATTTCTAGTCAGGATTCTACTGGCCGATAACCAACAATGACGCCAAAGAGTTAGTAAAAAAGTGCACCGGATGTTAATTCTTTGCCAAAGATAATCACCTGCTAGCACAAGCTCTTTAGATAATCCCGCCAACCTGGCCCTTCGCTTGCTGAGGGCTTGATATAGCGGGTCTCTTCTAAAAGGCACCCCAAGGAATCGATCGGCTACTAGTGGCCATCGATAAGTTCACCAAGTGGATAGAGGTGATGCCGCTAAAGAACTGCACGGCTAAAAAAGCAGCAAAATTCATCGAGGGTATCACATATAGGTTCGAGGTGCCAAATCAAATCATAACTGACCTCGGGATTCAGTTCACCGCAAATGACTTCTGGAAATTCTACGAGGAAAGACTGATCGAGGTCAAGTATGTGTTGGTCATGTACCCTCGAGCCAACGGGCAATGCGAACGCGCCAACGGGATGATCCTCCAAGGCCTAAAAGCTCGAATCTTCGACCCTCTACAGAAATACGCTGGGAGATGGCTGCAGGAACTCCCTGTAGTAATCTGGAGGCTCTGCACGCAATCAAACAGGGGTACAAGATAGACCCCTTTTTCTCGTCTATGGCTCTAAGGCTATCTTACCGGTGGACATGTTACATAAGTCCCCTCGAGTACAACACTACGACGAGGGAACAACAGAGCAAACTAGGGCCGAAGACATTGATCCCATCGAGGAAGCCCGGATAGCGGCTACAGTACAAGCAGATCGATACCAACAGGCCCTCCGATGGTATCACGACCACAATGTACAAAGTAGAAGTTTTAAAGTCGGTGACTTAGTACTTCGTCAGGTACAATCAATCATCAGGATGCACAAACTCTCTGCCCCCTAGGAAGGACCTTTTATTGTCACCGAAGTAACAACACTAGGGGCCTATAGGCTAATACGAGAAGACGAGCAAGTAGTACCAAACTCGTGAAACATCGAGCACCTCCGTCGATTTTATGCCTAACAACATTCTGTAAAATAACTTATGTTGCTTTTGTCAATAAAATATGTTTAGGCACCCATCGACCCTATGGTGCTGCTTCTCCCCTGACCTCGCCAACTACTTCCCCCTAGACATGCAACTAGGCTGGGAAGGAGTAAGCCTTCGGGCTGTACACCATAGTCGAGCATATTTTTCGCCGATCCTGCCAACTACTTTCCCCCAGACATGCAACTGGGTCAGGAAAGGGTAAGCCCTAGGGCTGTACACCCACAGTCAAGCATTTTTTTCGCCGACCCATGCTAATTACATCCCCCTCTATGTTGGGCGCTAGATGGCCGCCGTGCATGCAACCGGACCTAGGAAAGGGTAGGCTCTTTAGTCGTACACCCGTAATCGTGCATCTTCACCAACCTTGCCGACCTATGCAGACTACATCCCCCTCCGAGTTAGGCACCATATGGTCGCCATGCATGCAAATGAACCTAGGAGAGGGTAGGCTTTTTAAGCCGTATACCCGCAGTCTTGCACCTTCATGGACTTCGCCAATACACCGTGTGGGTGACAAAGCACAATGCACAGCAAAAATCCCACAAGGCAAGAACATAAAATTATCTTTATATCTAAACTAATCTTTTACTGGGATTACATTACTTCAAAGAATGGACCATAGCACTTTTACAGAGATTACATTACTTCAAAGAAAGGGACGCAGCCTCCTTCAAATATTCAACAGAAGAGAAAATATAAAGACAACCAGAGATAGCATTCTGCAAAGCAAAAGTAGCTGCCGCGAGTATCGAGGATCTTGAAAGACCACTACCGCAGCAGCTTCACATGATGCAGCATCAAGCTATCACGGACGGGAGGATATCGCCATCACCCCCGAGAGAACAGCACAAAGGGACACCACCTTCTTCAGTAAGAGGAAAAACGGGACAATCCTGACGTCGAGAGCCAAGGCGCCTACTTCAGCAAGTACCGCCAGTCTCGTGCACCTGATCAACTCTTCGCCCCAGCGTCCAGATGTTAAGGCAAGCAGTACGGAAGCACTTGGAAGTAGGACATCGATGAAGAGGGCGACACCTGAGGAAAGCTCTAGGGTTGGCACAATATCATCCTGCGCCACACCAGGTTGAAGATCAGACATCACGCAATAAAGACAAAACAAATCCAGACAGGGGCAAACAGACCAGCAAACCTTTGGTCGTGAACCCCTAACACAAAGGCCTGTAAAATCCATGGCTGACAGAAGGGTTGGCACACCATAGATCCTTGGGATAACAAGCAACATTGACGAAAACAACGATGATCCTTTTCTCGCCCGGCTCATCAGAGATCAAAAGAGATGACAGAGAGCCATGGTAGAATGCCCAATAGGAGAGAGAAGAAGCATACGGGAAGGTAGAAAACCTCCATTGCGGGGACAAAGGGGATTCTATGGGTTAAATAGGAGTATCTCCTCAGCTGTGACGTTAGCCACGATCGCCGCTGGGGCGTCGCTTCGATTACTGTGCGCTTTATGGCAAGGTGGACGGCACGGTTTTGCCTCTTTATCTGTGACTATCGCATGCGCCCGCGCATGGCCCTATTAGAAGCAGAGCATCTCCCTGTCCCTTCAACTGTGACACATTAATTACGGGTGAAGAAGACTAAGAAGCAACTTTTTAGGCGCACTGGCGGAACCCACGACGTTTGGGTTCATCTACACCCACGAGCCCTACACCTGGGGGCTCAAGCGCTCGAGGACTTACGTGCTCGAGGGCTCCTATGCCCGGGGGCTCGCGTGCTCGAGGGCTCTCTCGCCCGAGGACTTAGATGCTCAAAGACTTATGCGCTCGAGGGCTCCCACGACTAGGGGTTCACGCGCCCAAAGACCTTGCGTGCTCGGAGGCTTAGGTGCTCGAGGACTTGCATGGTCGAGGGATCAAGCTCTGAAAATTCAAGATCGGCTATACTCAAGGCCTCCTCAACCTCAGGACTTCGACAACAGTTTTTTTCCGATCAGGCTTTAACACGAACAGCTCCGAAGGATAAGACTCTCAACAAGCTTCAAAGAGATTTTCAAAGGCTGAAAGTTCCAGAAAGCTTTCTTTATAGATTATTTTTGACCCTTTCATTTAGCTCGAGGCTCGGGGGCTACACCGTATGGGTGCACCTACACGATGCGCCTCACACAAAGAAGAAGAAGATTGAGAAGTTTTTTCAAAATCGTCAAAATTCAGCAGAAGTGTCAAGGTTCAGATTAAAGAAGAGCTCCTCCTAGCTTGTTCAGTCGGAGATTTTCAACCAAGCTAAGAAGAGCTCAGGGGCTGCTGTCAGGGATGTGACCCCTGGGTACTCCACGGTTGGGCTTATCAGTCCGGACCAAGAGCAGGCTAAGTCTAGCATTGCAGTCTGATATGACCTATGGAGGGGGATTCGGTTCTAATAAGGCAGGTTAAGTCCTTATCGGGTAACTGAATTCTAAATATGGTATGTGGAGATATGTTTATACCAAAATCCATGTAATTAGAAAATTAGCACCCATATTCGGTAGGCAATCTTAGATCGACTCAGGATAGAGTCGTAGGTTGTTGGGATCGCCTCTTGAGTATATAAAGGAGGCGAGACACCCTCAAAAGCATCTAATCTTAAGTTATTCATCTTGCTTTCAATGCCTTAAGCCTCCATAGCTTAATTATGTCGTATTATAAGCTCATCCACCATATTATACACCAAAACACTGGACGTAGGGTTATTATCCTCCGGGAGACCCGAACCAGTATAAATCTTGGCTCTTATTCATTAGAGTCGACCATCGAGTTCAAAGACGCTGTGCTTTCCTTACGCACATTTAATCACCACCTCAGGTATCTCCTTGGATAGACTGCTCGGTGATTCACCGATAGTTCGGTAACCACGGTTACTGCATGGTAACCGATATACTGTTCGCGGTCGGTATCAACGTACGGATCGGTTTCATTTGAAATTTAAATTTAAAATAAAAAAAAATAAAAAAAAATTCCTAAAAATAGTAGGTAAAATAATATGATTTATGGTGAAATTAGTTTTCAAAATTATTGAACTATCACAAAGTTATGAACTAAGCAAGATGAATAAAAATATAAAATACAAAAATAATTCATTTTTCAATCTTCTTCACTCGTTATTGTTTGATTCTTTATATGCAGGCATCTTAGATTAATGTCATATATTTGATCAAATAAAATATCATATTTGACGAGTATAAAGCAAATATTCTTGCTTCACGTGGCTTACAACTAATGTTTACAGATGAATATAACGTCGCTTATAATCAATGAAGCCAACAATGATAAGTTAGAAATACTCGAATTGCCAATTAACCATGTTGTTTTATAATTTGTATTTTATTGTAAACTTGTAAAATTTGTGGTATTGTAAGTTTCTTATTTATCTCGAAAAATAATTTTTCTGCGATTTTACAGTTTTTATTTTTTTCTGAAAAATTATCTGACCGATACCGTAGTAACTGAGTCTGGTACCGTGGTTACCGAGATGGTACCGAACTAGCGGTAACCGAAGTGCGTACCACGGTAGCCGAAATATATACACGGTAACCGAATTTAAAACCGTTTTATGAACTGATCTAAATTCAGATTTTCAAATATAAAATTTGATCAAATTTTTTCGGTAACCGTTCGGTTACCACACGATAATCGCTGTCTAGCGCGAATGATATCCGGTACCAAAAACCAAAATGGTTTTGTTAACCGTAGCCCGACGCCGCGCACCGCCACTGCTGTGCCTTCCGTCCCCCAACGCCGCTGCCAAGACTCCTTTCCTCTAGGTCAATCGCGTGCGTCGCGCGACCAGGCGGTGGCGAACCCGAACTCCGCAACTCACACCTTTGTCCCTCGATTCGCCTCCCGTCCGCCGCCCACTCCGTCTCCCCGCCGCCGGCCCGGATCCTCTAGGTACGTCCTCCGATTCCACGGTTTCCTCCTCCGCTTCACGGTGTCACGATCCGTCTCATCATGGGCAGAATCGGACGAGACCGATGTGCGCCGTCACTGCGTTTCTATTCAAAACTCGGATCGACTTATCTGGTGTTTGTGTTTCACTGTGATTCTATGAAGGTTAAAGATATGCGCTAGGGGCTCTGTTTAGTAAGTTTTTTCGTGTTAGATTATTTCGCGGAGGATCTGGTTAAGCAAGGAAATAACCACCAGCCGTGTCGAACTTTGCCATTTAATGTCTACATTTACCTAAATAAACCCTCTATTAGTCTGTGTTGCCCTGGTAGCTAATGATAAATGAACACAAGTGGAACAAATAGAAATTAGCAACACGATTTCATTTTCTGACCTATTGTTGCACATTTGATGTGCACAAGATTTTACCTTTCCTTTATTTGCTTGGACATTAGAAAGGAAAATGCACATTTGTGAAGGATTAGCAGATCAAATGCATATTTTCAATGAGTGAGGTCATGGTTGTTGCATGATCAATATCGATATGAAGTATGTACTGATTTAATAAGTAAAGCTCATTTGGGTTTTTCATCTGGAAGTTAGCAAATGGTAATAAAGCAAGCATATCTTCCAGAATAGTGTTTCGGATTTGTTTGCTGCATAAGATATTGGAGATAAACAAATGATGTACAAGTGTCTAGACAGGGTATATCATCAACATTTCATTTTTCATTTGAGTATGTGGTAGCAGGGAGAATTTGCATAGTAACTAAGGTGTACTACTGCTGGATAATTCAAATGGTTTTAAAGAAGACTGTCTAATAGAAGAACATAAATCACAGTTAAAATTGTGTATAATATTGTGTGATGTCAACTTCTTAAGGTTCATCTTCTATTCATGTGAAGTACTATAAATTGAGCATTGGTATTTTGAATTGTTTGTTGCTCATATTGTGTACATTGTTGCTTTGTTTGATGTGCTTATAATATAGAGAACAGGCTTATCAAGTTAGCCGCATTGACATAGGTTTGAAATTTGAACGTCTTGGCCTTGGATAAACCTAGAAGTTTCCTCTTTGTGAATGAACAAGCTTGTGGATCCTCTTAAGTTATCATTTAACAACCATACTCTGTTGGCCACTCGATTATTCCTAAGTTTGCCTATTTGCCCTTGTAAGATTCCTCTTGCTTCTGATTCACATTTTTTGTTACAGTCTTACAGATTTAGGATATGATGAGCTCTTCTCACTCTCTAAAATTTACTAGATCTACCTTTCCTTCCGTGATGTAGGAATATTCTTCCTTTCCCTAATCAATGCTGTTGTTACCAACATCACAATTGGGAACCTTGACTTGCTCATGTCCTGCATTAGTGGTGCTGCCAGAGTTAACAATCTCACTGTTTCAAAAAAACCTGACCAAGGGTGATACATGATTTTTTTTCTGTGGCTTCCTTAATCTTAGAACTTTCTTGATCACCATTCCTGGTTAAAGTGCACCAATTAAAAGGGTCTTCATGGAGTATTCTTAGTCCTTTACTATACAAGTAAGACTAATCTGTCTAGTCTATAACTACGCACATAGTGACCCACTTTATCTTTTTGTTTGTAGCACTTCTCAGTTATTCTTTGTGCTGCACATCAACATTTAAGGACCACCTTGTTACAAGCACAGATATTACAAGTTTACAACGCATTACCTTTTTAGTATTAATCCTGTTGGGTGTAATATATGCAACATCTGGCAAGCTGAGCATCATGTAGACATGTAGTAACACCGTTCTGTTGAAGTGTTACAAATATAGGAATATGGTAGCCTACTCTATGCCTATGAAAAGCTTATCCCAGAGTCTATGGCATCCTAAAATCAGAAAATCAGTCAAACAATCATTACTTTGATGATAGATACTATTTTGACTAAGTATATGAAATTGGAACGATAAATTTTGAGGTATGAATGCATCTATAATGTTATTCTTTGATAACATAATTTAATTCCATAGAAGCAATCTTTTGTGGTCGAAATTGACTAAATAAAGTATTAAATATCTTTTAACTAGAGGTAGTAAATAAGATGATTTGAACTAACCATAAGCCAAAAATACCTACAGATGTGTGTAGATGATGCAATGATTTCAAATTGTCTAGTCGACACTAGTCGTAGGGGCACCGACTAGTCGATTAGTTGTGACTAATCGTAAATTAGTCGTTGACTTGCACACTGTTTTGCATAAATAATAAATTTCAGAATGCTAGGGCCAAGGGCACAACTGCGCCTTTAGAATGCAGATGAGCAGACACAGACAGCAGAGCAGCCGAGCAGGTCGAAGACTGGACGGCTTCAGGGCGAGCAACACTGCAGCAGATGAGCAGAGAGGCCGGATCGCCATCTGAAAAATCACCGATTCACTAGACCGCGGCACAGTGGAGAGGCCGTCAAGCCGAGAGGGAGGACTGGAGGAGGACACTAGGGCCGGACTCCAGAGGGCGGCGGCGCCGGCACGGTTCAGCGCTGGAAGGCTGGATCTGGAGGCACGCTGGCACAGTGAAGGACTAGAGATGGTTCCTAGGTCTTGTGCGGCTGGAAGGTCTGGAAGGGGTGGTGGTTGTGCGGCTGTTAGGTCTATTTTGCTGCTAGGGTTTATTCATTCTTGGGTTGGGCTAGACGGCCGGGCCAAATTTTCTATGAGATCAGCGGGCAGAACAAGTCAGCCACCATCAAGTCGGTCGACTAATCACGATTAATCGCGATTAGTCGGCCGATCAGATAGTTGATCGTTCTAGTCGCATCTAAGTAACTGATTGCTCGAAATTTACCGATAAGGCCGATTAATCGCGACTACTTGGCTGACTTGTAATCACTGAGATGAAAACTTTTAATATGGAATAACCTAGAGAAATCTAAATATCTGGGATGCCATCCCATCTTTTTTCGACGATTCTATTCTTTGAGATAGCTTCAAATTACACGCAGCAGTGTTTTCATGATGACTTCACTGAAAAACATATCTTGATTTTTCTTAGTCTTATGCTATAAAATATGAAATGTAAGTTCTTATCCGAGAATTATTTATGTGAAGGTATCCATATCGTGTGCAGCCCATTAGGACCCATGTGAAAGCAAAGTGAGCAGCAACCACAACCGTATTATGTGCATGTCATATCATTTTGTTTACTGTTTAGTGCAAGTTATATTTTCAAAGCATGTATTTTGGGTTATCTTTAACTGCTAATGGGATTTCAGTTTTCTACATTGGATGAACTCTTTGATCTTACTGTGTATTACTGCCCATTATAATACCTGTATTGTACTGCATGTATTTCCAGTGCAGGCACTGCAGAATGGCGGCGAGACGCAATGTTCAATATTCTTCTCTTCCTACAGAGAACAGGGATGACAGCAACCTTACTGATGAAGTTGACCTTCGGTTTGCTTACACCCCAAAATCCCTAAGGAAGATACCATGGAAGTCAATTGCCCTGGCACTATTCCTCCTCCTTTTAGGAAGTTCTCTTCTCTTTCTTTCATATTTTATATTCACAGGTCACATGGAGGGTGATAACTCTCAGGCGTATGGTCTCTTGTTCCTCGGTATCCTTGCCTTTCTTCCTGGTATGTAATATGTTATTGTTGTAGAAAGACATCCCTAGTACTGTATCCATTTTGCAAAAGTATATAGTTTTGACAATGTAATTGCTGACATTTTCAGGTTTTTATGAGACTCGGGTTGCTTACTATTCTTGGAGAGGAGCACCAGGGTACAACTTTGCATCCATTCCAGATTATTAGTCTTTCATTTTTGTCTCACCAAGGGACCAATGAAGATGATGAACAAGGGGCAAGAACTTGTAACTTCTATGAGGATTCAGGGATCAAATAAGCTCTTAATTTTATTACTTCCTAAAAGTTAACATGTAAATGAAGTAACCTGCTGAAGCAGATTGATGTGTTCACCTAATGGCATTACTTCACCAGGTATCACTTATATGTGCTGTAGAGAAGAGGAAAATTCGACCTCTTGCTCTTGCTTGTTTGTTCCTACGTAGACTGCTGTAGCTACTGTATATATTTGTTCCAATATTCCCGTAAGTTACGTGTTGGTGTCTGTCAACGGCGTTGGCACCTAGGATAGGTCCTTGACTGCGTAGTTCGTAGTCGCGGAGCTAGCCGGCGTGAGGTTGATCCCCTTGCTGAGCTATTGTGGAGAACGGGGAAGATTGAGAGAAACAGGGTAGAGATTGGAGATTAATTTCTTATTGCTTGTCTTTTACTCAAAGGGCTTACAAATAATATATAGAGACTAATGATTTGTAGAAGGAAATAACTAAAGAGAGATATCCTGAATATATCTTGACTTATTGGCTAAGGCAAATAACTAATTAAGGATAGCAAATCCTCCTAACCTAGGGGGCGTGCTGGCCTGTCGCGTTGGCCCTGGCTGTGTCCTTGGCACTGGTCTGACACTGGTAGTGCTGGCCCCATATGACATCTCTCTCCCTCGACAAGCAGCTCGTCCTCGAGCTAGAATGAGGGATACCGACTGATGAATCCGTCGATGTCCTCCCAAGTCGTCGAGCCCTCTGGTTTGCCTTTCTACTAGATGAGCAGCTGTCGGACTCCTCGGGCAAGATGAGACCGCACCACCTATTTGGACTCTAGAACTGCTGCGCCATTATGTGTATGGGGCAGGGGTGGTGGCGCGGTTGGTGGAGTACCGATGAACTACTTTAGGTCTACATGGAAAATGTTGTGGAGGTGGGCGCGCGGAGGAAGCTCGAGGCGATAGGCGACGTCGTTGATGATCTCGATGATGCGGTATAGCCTGTAGAAGCGGGGGGTGAGCTTCCCTTTGGCGGGCACATTGAGGGACACCGGCGTGCGCTGTCTGAGATGGAGCCACACCTAGTCGCCTACTAAGTAACTGGCCTCCCGATGAGCCTTGTCATAGTGGAACTTGTAGACTGCTTGGGCCTGCTCGAGCCGGTAACGATCGTCGGCGATGAACTCATCTCTATCAGCCATTCCTTTTGCCACTGCTGCCACGCGTGTCTCCCCGGGCTCATAGGATCGGATGGAGGGGGATCGTGGCCGTAGACCACCCAAAATGGAGTATCTTTGAGGGCCGATTGATAAGCAGTGTTATAGACATACTCGGCCCACAGCAGCCACCGTAAACATTGGCAGGGGCGATCACCGGTGAAACAGCGGAGGTACATCATGATGACCTTATTGGCAGCCTCTGTCTGGCCATTGGACTGAGGATGAAAGGCTGAGGTCATGTGAAGTTTTGCGCCCATGAGCTTCATGAGTTCTCGCCAGAATATTGAGGTGAATACCGGGTCCCTGTTCGAGACCATCGACAAGGGTACCCCATGGAGCCGGACAATCTTAGCAAAGAAGGCTTGCGCCACTGATTCAGTTGAGTACAGGTGAGCGAGCAGAATAAAATGGCAGTACTTACTGAAGCAGTCCACCACCGTGAGAAGGACTGATTTTCCGCCGACCCGAGGTAGTGCCTCGATGAAGTCGAGCCCGATATTCGACCATACCGAAGTTAGAACCGGTAGCGGCATAAGCAGGCCTGCCAAATGCAGATGCTTGGACTTGTAACGCTGGCATGTCGAGCAAGCTCGGATATGGTCTTGTACCATCGCACGGAGATTGGGCGAATGGAAATCGCAGCACAGGCGATGCAACGTGCGCTGGACACCTTCGTGGCCGTCATCATGTATGGTGGACAGGAGCTCCTGGAGCAGTGGGAAGGCCGGTGAGATGTAGAGCCACCCGTTGTAGGCGACCATGCCATCGAGGAGGGACTAGGGGGCCGCACACTGCGAGGATGACAGGTTGTCTTGCAGAGCAACCAATGCTGGGTCGGTGTCGTTGGCCTAACGCAGGTGGTCGATGAAGTAGAACCGAGGTCCCGAGATGGCAAGGAGTGATGCCTCCTCCGTGTCACGACAGGAGAGGGCATCCGCCACCGTGTTGGAGCTCCCTGTCTTATACTCGACAACGAAATCAAAGCCGAGTAGCTTGCCCACCTAATGATGCTGCGGTATTGTCACCAAGCGTTGATCTAACAGGAACTTGAGGTTGAAATGGTCGGTTCGTACCAGAAAACGCCGGCCCCAAAGGTATGGGCGCCAGTGTCGAATGGCATGGACGAGGCCGATCAGCTCCCTTTCATAGGCTGCCAGGGACTAGTGTCATGGGGCAGCCAGCCTGCTGAAGAAAGCAACGGGGTGCTGTTCTTGAAGGAGGATGGCCCTGAAGCCGTACGATGACGCGTTGCACTCAACGATGAACTGCTTAGAGAAGTCCGGCATGGCGAGGACTAGGGCGGTAGTAATGGCCAACTTGAGGGCTTGAAAAGCTTCCATAGCTGTCTCGGTCTAGAGAAAACCGTCCTTCCATAGGAGAGCCATTAGCGGTGCCGCAATAGTGCCATAGTCCTTGACAAACTTACGATAATAACCAGTGAGCCACAGGGAACCACGGATCACGTGTGCCGAGCACGGTTGAGGCCAGTCGGAGATGGCTTGAACTTTGGTCAGATCCATGGCCACGCCTACCGAGGAGATGATGTGGCTAAGGTAGGCAATGGAGGTGACGTCGAAAGCACATTTGGATCTCTTGACGAAGAGCTAATGCCGCTGGAGCGTGGAGAGGATGATCCGGACGTGGCGGAGGTGTTCTGCCCAAGAGTCGCTGAAGATCAGGATGTCGTCGAAGAAGACGAGCACGAAGCGATGGAGGAACGGCTGGAGCACGTCGTTCATGAGAGCCTAGAAAGCTGTCGGGGCGTTGCAGAGTCCGAACGGCATGACCAGGAACTCGTAGAGGCCGTCGTGAGTCCGGAAGGCCGTCTTGTCCACGTCAGCGGGGTTCATGCGGACTTGATGGTATCCTGACCGCAGGTCCAGCTTGGTGAAGAAGCGGGCGCCATGCAACTCATCGAGCAGCTCATCGACCACCGGGATCGGGAAGGCGTCCTTGACGGTGATGGCGTTGAGGGCATGGTAGTCGATGCAGAAACGCTATGACCCGTCCGCATTCTTGATGAGCAGAGTCGGTGAGGAGAACACTGAGTTGCTGCGGTGGATCAACCCCTAGGACAGCATGGCGGTGCACTGACGTTCTAGCTCGTCTTTGTGCGAGGCGGGGTAGCGGTATGGCAGTACGGCCATCGGTGCCATCCTGAGCAGCAAGGTGATGGCATGGTCCCTGGAACGGGGCGGAGGCATCCCTTGTGGCTCGGCAAAGATGGCGGTGAACTCCTCTAGGATGGCCATCATCAGCTCATCACCTGAGCACGCACGCTGGCCCGGCTTGGACGAGCTGGCGATGCCATGCCAGTAGACTATGTGATCCCTACGCTAAAAAGACATGGTGAGAGCACTAAAATCCCATGTGATTGGTCCTAGCGACACCAGCCACTGTGTGCCGAGCACCACGTCATAGCCGAGCACCACTATGTAATCGGTATTCTGCTGCTCAACCGGCTCAGGTGTGTCGTCGTCGTCAAAGGCTAGGTCGAGGAGAAAAATGCGTTGGCAGACTAGGTTGTGGCCCCGGCTGAACTTGTCATTGCAGTTGAAGCAGAGATCGAGGTGACGGCGCTCCTCCATCTCAGCCTAGGAGAGCCGTTTCACCGGTCAGCCCTCCACCGTGACCGGAGTTGTTGTCGAGGTCGGTGGCGAAGGGGCTGGTAGGGCCAGGCAGGCTGGTGGCGTGGGCAGAAGGCCACAGACCTGATGGCATGGTGGCGTTGGTGTCAGGACCAGGGCAGCGACGCACTGGTTAGGGAGCTCCAACTTGTGGGTGAGGCTCACGGCGAAAGCGAGGGACTACGGGTTGTGGATTTCGACGTCGAGGCTGAGCGGTGGTTGCAGTCCGGTCATGAAGATTTGGACCCGCTGCTCTTCAGTGAGGACGCCTGCTCGTGGAAGAAGAGCCTCGAACCGGTCATGGTACTCGACGACGGAGCCCGTTCTCTTGCATGCCATCAATTCGCCGAGGGGGTTGGAGTGCAGGGGTGGTCCGAACCGAAGGTGCAGTAGTTCGGTGAAATGGCGCCACGGCAGTGTACCCTCGTCCTGCAGGACCTAGATGTACCAAATCTGCGCACCGTCTTCCAGGTTATACGAGGCCATCCATACCTTCTCTTCTTCAGCAATCCGCTGCTGATGGAAGTAATGTTGGGTAACGGGTAGGCTATGCTAGCATAAAACAAAACCTTTTCTACCCCGTTCAACTCAGAAACCATGCGAGTAATGAGATCATGGATCGTTACCTCTAGTCGTGAGACGCGCTAGGGCAGCGGAAGAAGAGTTGAGAAAGCGCGTCCTCGATCAACTCCGTCCAGTTCCGTCCAATCGTTGGCGGCGAAGACGATGCAGCCTTGCGATCCTCACGTCGAGATGATCAGTGCCACAATTGCAGCGGTGTCTCTATAGTATCCACACATACAGGAACAGGATTATCTCACGCCGGTATGCTAGTACCACGCGCGAGGTTAGGAGAGATGCGGCCACAGCAGGTGAGGCCAAGGGAGAGGTGACGGCTAGGGTTAGGGGAGGTCCAACAGCAACAACCTTTTGCGTCCTAGCCCCTTCTCTCCTTATATAGAGCTCACTGATGGGCCTTTAATCAACATTAAAGCCCATCAGATCTAATATGCACGTTCGGCCCAAAAGTTTCGGCCGAGGTCTGGAACTTCTGAAAATAACATTCTGTATCGAATGACGATCTCATGTCAAAGGATTCTGCAGGTACATCATTTGAGATGACAACTGATGGCACAACAAGAATAACAATCCTAGCAGTATCTCAAGGTGGGTCTATCCAACACCATGTTCTCTAACATGTGTCCACATCATTGATTTGATATCTCTATATCTATGATCCGTGAAACATGATCATCAATCAGTCAGATGTGCTAATCTATAAATCATAATTGTTCCACATGATGATATAAGATTAGGGATCGTTTAGAATAACATCATGATAATACAAAGAGTTTCACAAACAACTCACATACTTGCTAATCAATATAAGAGATAATTATTTAAAAAACAAGATAACTAATCATCCAAAATACATCAACATAGACAGGACTCCTTCTCTCACATACACTAAACTCTATCACACAAGTATCTAATACACATAGAGCTCAAGTGTGCCTCATGCTTGGGCTACGAGAGAGGTTTCGTCAACGGATCATCAATGTTCGAATCCATGTGCACCTTGCATATCTTTACTTCACCACTATCTATGATCTCTCGGATGAGGTGATAGTGCCACAGTATGTGCTTGGACTTCTGGTGTGACCTAGGCTCCTTGGCTTACGCAATGACACCACTATTATCACAATAGAGGTCCACTGGACTGGACGCACTAGGGACAACACCTAGCTCAGAAACAAATTTTCTAATCCAAACAGCCTCTGTCGCAGCTTCAGAAGCTGCTATGTACTCGGCCTCCGTTGTTGAATCTGTAACCGTTTCTTGCTTGGAACTCTTCCAACTCACTGCGCCTCCATTGAGGCAAAACATAAATCTAGATTACGATCTCGAATCGTCCTTGTCGGTTTGGAAGCTAGCATCGGTGTAACCATTTACAACGAGCTCTTCTGCACCTCCGTAGACTAGGAACATATCCTTAGTTCTTCTCAAGTACTTGAGGATACTCTTTACCATCGCCTAGTGATGTTCACCCCGGTTTGATTGGTATCTGCTCGTAACACTTAGAGCATAGGAAATATCTGGGCGTGTACAAAGCATGGCATATATGATGGATCCGATTACGGAAGCATACGGGATCACACTTATCTTCTCTAGCTCATCAGGTGTCAAAAGACACTGACTCTTGCTGCGAGTAATACCATGTGACATTGGCAAGAAACCTTTCTTGGAATCCTGCATATTGAAACGTTTCAATACCTTGTCAATGTACGTGCTTTGGCTTAATCCAATTAGCCTTCTCGACCTATCTCTATAGATCTTTATGCCCAATATGTATTTGCCTCTCCAAAATCTTTTATTGAGAAACTTTTTCGTAACAAAGATTTAACAGCATCGAGCATTAGAATATCATTTCCGATCAATAATATGTCATCTACATATAAGACCAAAAATATAAGTGCTCTCCCACTAGCCTTTTTGTAAACACAATGCTCTTCTTCATTCTTGATGAAACCAACCCTTTGATCACTTCATCAAAACGAAGATTCTAACTCCGAGAAGCTTGCTTCAGCCCATAAATGGACTTTTGAAGCTTGTAAATTTTCCCAGCATTTTTCGGATCGACAAAATCTTTAGGCTGTGTCATGTACACATCATCGCTTAGGTTTCTATTAAGGAAAGCCGTTTTGACATCCATTTGCCATATCTCATAGTCATAATATGCGGCAATTGCTAGGATGATCCGGATAGACTTTAGCATTGCGACGGATAAAAATGTTTCATCATAATTAACACCTTAAATTTACCTGAAACCTTTCACCACCAATCGTGCCTTATAGATATGAACATTTTCATCAATGTCTATCTTTTTCTTAAAAATCCATTTACACTCGATAGTTTTAACACCATCATGTGGATCGACCAAGTTCTAAACTTGATTCTCTCGTATGGATTCTAACTCGGATCTTATGGCTCCAAGTCATTTCTCAGAGTCTGGTCCCATCACCGCTTTCCAGTAGGTCTTAGGTTCATCATTGTCCAACAATAATATGTCGCGCTGCCCTATGGTTAGAAACATAAACCGCTCGGGTGCACGACTAACCATTTCCGACCGACGTGGGGCTGGTGTCTCGACAACAGATTCTGTAACATCTTTCATATCTAGTTATAGTTCAATAGGAGCTAAAACACTTTCAAATGGTTCCCGAACTTCTTCGAGTCACACCATGCTCCCACTAACTCCTTTTGAGAGAAACTCTTTCTTAAGAAAAACATCATTCCGGACGACAAACACTTAATATCCTTTGGTTTCCTTAGGATACCCTACAAAGAAGCATTTATTAGATTTGAGAATGAGCTTATCGAACGTCAAACATTTTACATAGGCCTCATAACCATATATTTTTAGAAAAGACAATCTGAGACGCTTCCTAGTCCATATCTCATATGGCGTCCTCTCTATAGATTTAGATGGAACCCTGTTTAATGTGAAAGCAGCAGTTTCTAGAGCGTATCCTCAGAAGGACAATAGAAGATCAGATTGACTCATCATTGACCAAACCATGTCTAACAAAGTTCGGTTCCTCCGCTCGAACACCCCATTCCATTGAGACGTGCCTGGTAGAGTCAGCTGTGGAATAATTTCACATTGTTTTAGATGATCAATAAACCTATGGCTCAAATATTCACCTCCACGATCCGATCACAGAAATTTAATTGTCTTCCCTATATGATTTTATACCTCATTCTAGAATTCCTTGAACTTTTCAAAGGATTCAGATTTATGCCTCATCAAATAGATATAACCAAATCTACTCAAGTCATCGGTAAAAGTAATGAAGTACTGAAAACCACCTCTGGCTGTAAAACTCATTGGTCCAAATACATCTGTATGTACAAGGGCCAACAATTCATTTGCCCTCTCACTTTGACCAGTGAAAGGCATCTTAGTCATTTTGCCAAGTAAATAAGACTCGCATGTGTCAAATGATTCAAAATCAAATGACTCTAGAAGACCATCTTTATAGAGCTTCTACATGCGCTTCTCATTTATATGACCTAAACGACAATGCCAAAAAAAGTGGGATTCAAATTATTAAGCCGAGGCTTCTTCGTATTAATGTTATAAATAGGTATATCCTCAAGATTCAGAATATATAATCCATTCATCAATGGACAAGTACCATAGAGCATACCATTCAAAAATATCGAACAACATTTGTTCTTTATTATGAATTCATAACCATCCTCTTCCAAACATAAAGAAGGGATAATGTTTCTGCCTAAGGCAAAAATGAAATAGCAATTATTCAATTCCAAAACTAATCCTGAGGATAGCGACAAGGAATAAACACCGACGGCCAACGCTGCAACTTCTGCACTATTGCCGCTGCAGACATCTAACTCGCCTCTTGCACACTTTCTTATTCTATTCAGTCCCTGCAATGATTTGCAAGTATAAATCATTGATCTGGTATCAAATACCCATGAATCACTTGGACAAGCAGCAAGATTAATTTTAATTATATTTATACCTGAAGTGGAAGTCTTACTGCCCTTCTTTTTCTTGAGTTCTTCTAAGTACAACTTGCAGTTCCTCCGCTAATGACCAAACTTATGGCAGTGGTGGCAAGTGTCAGAAGTAGCAGAGCTAACCTTGGACTTTCCAACAGGTTTAAGCTTAGAGCTCAAGATCTCATCTAAAGCTTTAGCCTTACCCTTGCGTTTTCTCTTCTTGCTATTCTTCTGAACCATCATCACATGACTAGAGATTTTCTTAATACTTTCCTCAGCAGTCTTTAGCATCCCATACAATTCAGCCATACTTTCACCATACTGTTCATATGAAAGTTCAAGATGAACGGCTCGAAGCTCACAGAGAGCGACTAGAGAATCACATCTGTAGCCAACTCTTGGCTAAGGGGAAAATCAAGTTTTTCCAGGCTCTCAATGTAACAAATCATCTTGATCACATGAGGACTGACTGGGCTGTCTTCTGCTAACCTGCACGCAAACAAAGACTTTGAGGTGTTGTACCTCTCAGCCTGTGCTTGGTTCTCAAACATGTCTTTGCGTCCCACGATCATATCGTAGGCATCACTGTTCTCATATTGCTTCTGAAGCTCAGAGAACATACTAACAAGCATGAGATAGCTAACATCAATTGAATCGTTGGCATACTTCTCCTAAGCCCTCTGATCCGTAGCAGATGCATTATCAACTGGTTCATCAGGATGAGGCTCCTCTAGAACATATTCTTTTTTCTCTTGTTTGAGAACAATTCTCAAGTTTCTATGCCAATCAATAAAGTTTGTTCCAGAAAGCTTTTTCTTTTTAAGAATCAATCACAAATTAAAACTAGAAGTGTTACTAGTAGTAGGTGCCATGATCTACAAAAAAATGTAAGTTTCAGCACAATGCTATGTGAATCTTCTATCAAATAAAAGATACTCCACTACATGATATATAATTATTTTCTCTCTTACGACATGTAGTGGGACAAGATCCATATTCAACTAACTTATAGTGAGCTTTGGCATCACTGCTAGAAAATTAGTGACATAGGTAAGCAATACTTTGCTAATCATATCCCTATATGACTCTTGTTCGTTAGGGTGGCATTCAATGTCTCGACGCCCAACTCCATGCCCCAAAGCCCAAAACCGTTTTGATAGCTTTGTTAAGCAAACCAATACTATGCTTGTGGATGTCCGACATCCACCCTAACTAGTTAAAATAAAAGATGGCACCCTGTTTTGGCAGATCTACCATGCAATGATCAAAAACCTTTGTAGGTGCAGCTATTGGAAAGGGTATCAATGACTCTTAATTTTCTGAGGAAAACTATTTTAACATGGTAACAATGCCTACCGCACACAGAACATAAAAGAATAGTATGATAGGAACATAAGTAAATATCACAGGCAATCATATTAACTGTGACATAGTATGTCCCTTCTCACATGGTGATCTCCATCTCCATGGTTCTTGTCCTTCGGGTCATCACGCTTCAAGCCTCCATGATCTTTTATCAGTCTATTACATCTAATAGCAATATACGAATTATATGAGGAGAAGCATCACGTGTCGACATGCAGGTCGTACAACAATAGAATAGCCTTGTGCTGCAATTAACCATGACACGTAGGCCATGAAAATTACATTCACGCATCACATACATCACAAGGCCATACCAATTACAATATTCTCTGCAAAAACGAGTTAAGCCTAGAATCTATGCGTGACTAAAAAGTAGACCCGGAACTTCCGACTCAAGGCCCGAAACTTCTGGCCAAAGCCCGGAACTTCCGGGTCAAAGCCCGGACCTTCTGAAATCACCCTTCTGCATTGAATTTATTTTGGCCCGAAACTTTCGGCTCAAGGCCCGAAACTTCCGAAAATAACCTTCTGTACGGAATTTATTTCTGCTCAGAACTTTCGGTCTAACTATAACTTCTGAAAATCCGACGCAAGAAAAATAGATCTAATCTATTTCCACCACATATCACCTATATATGAATGATCTAGATCGAACACTACGCATGTAGGCTCTGATACCACTGTTGGGTAACGGGTAGGCTACGCTAGCATAAAACAAAACTTTTTCTACCCCGTTTAACCCAGGAGCCATGCGAGTAATGAGATCATGAATCGTTACCTCTAGTCACGAGACGCGCTAGGGCAGCGAAAGAAGAGTTGGGGAAGCGCATCCTCGATCAACTCCACCCAGCTCCATCCAATCATTGGCGGCGAAGATGATGCAACCTTGTGATCCTCACGTCGAGATGATTGAAGGGTTATGGGGAGGTTACGCTAGCTTTTAATTTCAAACATTTATCCCCTTAGTCCAGGAACCATGCGTGTAATAGGATCGTAGATCATTACCTCAAGCCACGAGACGTGCTTGGGCAGCGAAAGTAGAGTCGATGAAGCGCGTCCTCGATCGGCCTCTCCTGGCTCCGTCCGTTCGTCTGTGGCGAAGTCGACGTAGCTCAGCGATCTCTACGGGAGAAGATCAGCACCGATGTAGCAGCGATGCATCTACGGTATCCACACGTACAGGGACAGGATCACCTCTCGCCGGTATGCTAATACCGCGCGGGAGATTAGGGGGAGATCGCTACAACCAGTGTAGCTAGGAGAAAGGTGACGGCTAGGGTTTGGTCAAACCAACAGCAAGCAGCAGCCTCTTCATGCTAGCCTCACCTCTCTTTATATATTGCTCTCTCATGGGCCTTTAATTAGTATTAAAGCCCAACAGATCTAATCTGCTTGACTGGACCTAGAACTTTCGGTCCCAACCGGAACTTCCGGTTCATCTAGAATCCAGTTTTCAGGCAGCCAGGAACTTCTAGTCCAATCGGAACTTCCGGCTCCTCCAGAAACTAAAACTGGGCTAGCCCGAAACTTCCGGTCTAACCAAAACTTTTGGATGCTCCAGAACTTGGAACTTTCGGCCTCAGGCTAGAACTTTCGGTTTCTCCAGAATTCTCTTAGGCATATTTCCATCAATGATCAGCACCACAATTGCAGCGGTGCCTCTACGGTATCCACACGTATAGGGACGGGATCACCTCACGCCGATATGCTAGTACCATGCGCGAGGTTAGGGGAGATGTGGCCACAGCAGGTGAGGCCAGGAGAGAGGTGACGGCTAGGGTTAGGGGAGGTCCAACAGCAACAGCAATAGCCTTTTGCGTCCTAGCCCCTCCTCTCCTTATATAGAGCCCATTGATGGGCCTTTAATCAACATTAAAGCCCATCAGATCTAATCTGCACGTTCGCCCCGAAAGTTCTGGACGAGGCCTGAAACCTCCAAAAATAACATTCTGTATCGAATTTATTTCGGCCCAGAAGTTTCGGCCGAAGCTCAGAACTTCCGATTTGTCCAGAATTTACTTCTAGAGCAGGCTCGGAAGTTTCGGTTGGACTGAAACTTTCGGTTCCTCCAGAACTCGCCACCAGGGCAGGCCCAGAAGTTCCGATCCAACAAGAACTTCCAGTTCCTCCAGAACTTGTCTCTAGGGCATATTACCATTAAGTAGGACCTGCAGCAGTTGATGAAGGCGAGAGGGTCAGACTTGCCGTCGTACTTTGGAAAATCCATATTCTGGAATCACGATGGCCGGTCGCTGTGGTGCTCGCCGGTGGTCGGCACCTTCGTGGCCGAGGCTGCTGATGCCGGATGTTGCGCCTCTAGTGCACGAATGGCGGTGGTGTTCCCTTCACCGGTGGCCTGAAGAGCCTGAATAGACTCAGCCAGCGTCTGGACGAGGGCCGCGAGATCCACCTGGTTTGGCTTTGACATGCTGGAGGGAACCGAAACTGCAGGCGACACCAAAGGGGATGGCGTGGCAGAAGGGGTTGCGGATCGCCTGGAAGCTAATACCATGTTGTCAAGGGCGTTGGCACCTAGGGTAGTAGGCCCTCGACTGCGTAGTTCATAGTCGCAGAGCTGGCCGGTGTGGGGTTGATCCCCTTGCCGAGCTATGGTGGAGAACGGGGAAGATTGAGAGAAACAGGGTAGAGATTGGAGATTGATTACTTATTTCTTGCCTTCTGCCCAAAGGGCTTACAGATAATATATAGAGACTAATGACTTGTAGAAGGAAATAACTAAAGAGAGATATCCTAAATATATCCTGACTTATTAGCTAAGGCAAATAACTAATTAAGGATAGCAAATCTCCCTAACCTAGGGGGTGGGCTGGCCTGCCGCACCAGCCCTGGCTACATCCCTGGCACAGGTCCGGCGCTGGTAGTGCTAGCCCCATATGACAGTGTCATTAAAGGCTTTGATTTATTTCCTTGCAGAAGATTCTTTAGACATACTTTATCTATATTTTCTACTTCTTATAGTTATGAAGATAGTAGCATGCATAATCATTTTGTACTGATCCTTTCTATGATGATATTTTGTAAACTAAATTCATGCATTTTTTGTTTTCAATTGATCTTGTATATCAGTACGATAGAAATTTTCTCCAAGGTAGTGCAGCGTTTCTTTTTCGTATAAAATGCAAGTGAATTTGCAAAGAACTTCCATTTCATTCCGAGAAAATTCTTTCTTTGCCACTGAAAGATCCCGTGTTTTCTTTAGACCACTCAAAATTTCCTATTCATGCACTCCTCTGATTTTACTTATACATAAGAATTAAAAAGGCCTCTTATTATTCTTATTTTAAAATGCGAGTGTTTATTTGTTTTGTTTTGGAAATGTGAGTTTTTTATTTGTGACGAGTGTATTATTTATTTGATAAAGCCAATCATCGAAGAAAAAAGATTTATATTTAGGAAAAAGTTGAGAACGTCAAAATGATTTATATAATAGAGGGAATTGTACATATATAAGGAAAGAGTTGTGATGACCACAAGTAGGTATTATATTAGGGAAATAGTTGTGATGACCTTGTGTCGGGGACATGGTTATTAATTGAGGAGCCATGGTGTATACCATGGGGATGATGAGTGATTGTCAACGGGGTGAAGAAGAGTAGAGATGAAGAGACTCGACCGTGATGGAGTTCGCACGTGACTTAGGTACACGGACGGAC
>KE371833.1:1395216-1413016 GCA_000418225.1 Zizania latifolia | reverse complement strand
GCTGTTGCCGCCGCTCACCCGCCGTCGTCGGTAAAGGCGGAGGTGGATGAGGGAGTAGCAAGAGGGAGGTCAGGAGGAGAAGGGAAGAGTCCTATGTGCTCCAGTAGATAGGGGTAAAATAGAAAGATTTGGGTGAAAAAATTATAGAAGTGGTTATATTTGGGACAAAATTTGAATGGTAGAAATGATTGTATTTTAGGATGGAGGGAGTAGTGTACAGCAATACAGCAAAATTGTTTCTCATTTTTGCAATCGACATAGGGACAACATATATATTGACTAACAATCTTTATTTGTATTCTTGTAAGACAAAACATTTCGTACAAAAGCGTCGACACCATTAATGAACTATGTCCCACGACCAGTGTACATCCATAAGCGGTCCACCTACATATATCATTATAATTTAAGAAAGATCGATAATAATAATTTAATTACCTCACATCTTGACCTATCATTGTTTGTCGGTACTTGTTCTGACCTAGAGAATCTTCTTTCGGATCGTTCCATTCTTACAATATATTAATTCATTAGTCTAGTATTTTAATTTCTGATTTTAAAAATATACACAACACTCATACTACAACTGCGAGCAATCCATGAAATGTGGACATAACGCGATTTTGCTTTGGAATCCATCAATCTTTGTTGCCACAACTACGAGAAGGTACTTAACTCTCTGCTATGCAAATATTTTTATAATTTTACCTCTTATCTAAAAAAGTGGTTCCAATCATGTTGTCGTTTATATAAGGATGTGTATGTAAAAAGAAAGTTAACACTTTCCTAAAAAGGTTATTCATAGTTGTTATCATATAATTTCTAATAAAATTGTGCATGAATGTAGTTATAAAAATATATGTATTATCAATAGCCCATGCGAACTCACATGTCAAAGATTAGTATGCTTAATGAGCTTCATCAATCTTGGAACATACATACTAACATGTTAAAAACATTAGCAAGAGTTATATGAACAATGTGTAATATTACAGTCAATTTATCACAAAGTAGAGCTATAATAGTTATACATGAAGAACAAATTAACACAAACGATCGAATGAGCTATGGGATTTAAGTACATTCAATTCATTGTATCTACAATTCATGAAGAGCAATTAATGTGTACAAACACTAAATCAACAATCCATAAAGAGTAATGGTAAGAACAAAACAAATAAAAGATAATATCTAACCAAACAGTTGTTTCTTCACTAAATCTAGTCGCCGCACTATGCTGGTAACCTCATTGTTCTGGTCATCTCACTGTGCTAGATTGTTCTAGTCATCTCACTCTTCTGCTCGGGGACCCTTTTTATAGTAGCACTATCAGTGTCGGTTCGTGGCAATTTCAAAGAAGTTAATGGCTAGGTGTTTTTAAATCGACAATGATATATCTTCAGTGCTAGCTTGGACATAACCAACACTAAAAATGACGCTACTTATAATAGGTTCTCTGGTAGTGATAACACCCGGACAGATTCTAGATGTCTACTTATTTTGATGATTTCTGTTTATCCAGAAGGAATTTTTCTATGAGACCGGTGTCATTGGAAAGCTTATGAAATTAGCTTCCTATGCATCCCATAGGCGCAAGATGTACCTTGTGGAGGGTGGCGTGGAACATAGAAAATGGAGTCCGGACATGGTCTATGCGACAATTTTAGCGCGCACTGCTACTGGAATCTGAGATGAACTCGAGCTTGAAGTGTGTTAGGCTTCTAACCTGACTTGGACTTCCTTATTGGTTCTTCTCTATCTCTTTGCTTGTCTCCATGTACTTCTTGGTCCTCTTCAAGGTTCCTAATAATAATAGCATTATTAGGTAGCAATCTATTCTCAAAGTCATATAAAGAAGTACTTAGAAACGAGCTCACCGGAGATTTAATCGTCGTGCTTGAGCTTTAGTGATTGGACTTTGCACAATTACTTGAGGAGTGTCGTGTCTATCCATAGGAGTGATGTCCTCATCAGTGAAGATAAGAACTTATGACCTCACGATAACACCGGCTTCTGATGCAAACTTGGCAGCTTGCCCTCAGCAATAGAGGTGGGTAGCCTTCTCCTCATAGTAGAGGTCATTTTGTTAAGCAAAACTCTCCAATGTCTTATGTAAGGTGAATTTTACTATTAAGAATTGGATGGTGGGATGATTCAATAATCTTTAGGGGCCCTCTCGTCCGTCTTATATAGTGCAGGGGCGAGATTACAAGCAAGTAATATCCTTATCCTCTTACTATTTTTAAGAGATTGCAATATGATATTTTCTTTTTTGTAAGCTATTTTCTAATTACTAGGATATCTTTCATGATATATCTATACCGATCTTCTCGATGGACCGGGTCTACTCTCCAAATTATACTAATAAAGCTCATTATGAGATACCCATGTAATATCTTCAACAATGATTATTCGCTAAGCTACAAATAATCCATTAACAATTTAATTATAATCCTGATTTAAGCTGCCTCAAGACATATCTCACCATTGTGAGAGCATTACATATATTAGTCTATGCTGAGCTGAGTTATATATATAATGCTAATAAAGCATCCATATATATATATATATATATATATAGATGCTAATAAAGCATCCCCACACACACACATATATATATATATATTGGATGCTGTGAGGAATACCAAATATTATTCCCTCTCTCGTTCATTATTTGTTTTTATTCATGTCTAATCAAGTGTAAATAATGTGAATACTATTTTGTTGTGTAAATTTTACAACAACAAAAATACAAAACCACTAACTATACAAACTGGTTTGCCAATAAATTTTGCATGCGTCATTTTCCAAGAGAGTATGTGTCACAGGTAAGTTTGCCCTCCGCTTTCCAGTCCCCAGCCGGCCACTCCACCAACCTTGTCGACCCACACCTTTACAAGCGCAGCCGCGCAGCGGTTTCGCCCTCGCCGGGGATCCGGTCGCCGCCTAGGTGGACCGGCGGGTGGACAGCCACCTCGAGCTGCAGTACATCTGTTTCACTTTTTCGCAGGCCACGTGCGTCCCATCACCATATCAACCGAATATCCAATTCTAAGGGCGGGGAGTCTACGTGTTGTGAGTTGTGACCCCACTATTTTCAGCCCACGGAAACGAAGGGCACGGGAAAATAAAAATAGGGAGAGATATAAAATCGCAGGAAGCAAATAGCGGATCCACTTCCTCATCCACCCATCGCTCTCGCTCCTTTGCCCCGGTATAATCCCCCCTCCCCCCAAATTTTCGTCGCGACTGTTTACGATTTCATCTGGTTTCTGCCAATTTCGTTCGATTCACCACCCGTTGGCCGCAAGGCTCCATCTGGTGATTGGCTCTTCGGTTCGCTTGGTCCTGATTTCCGGCGAAGCTAGATCCGGTTTGCGTTGATTGGTTTCGTGATCTTTTGTGTGTTGTTTTTTTTGCAGCTAGCAGCCATGGCGTCGGCAGCGCTAATCTGCGATACCGAGCAGTGGAAGGGCCTCCAGGTGAGTGAACCGATGGCGCTGTACGCTCAGCGCTGGCGTTTTCCGTGCTCGCATTGCTGCGGCTTTTCTGTTTATGTGTCTGTGCGCGCGCGCGAACAACACGCTATGCTTCGATTAGATTGGTAGCCTCACCATGGTTTCGTGTTTTGCCACGCTGGGGGGAGCAGGCGCACATTGGGGCGATCCAGAAAACGCACCTGCGCGATCTGATGGGTGACGCCGACCGCTGCAACGCAATGACAGCGTAAGGGTTGAAATTTCTGGTGTTGCATGTGTGGGTTTCTGCTTTCATAGCTCAGGTGCTTGTTGGTTGACAGGGAGTATGAAGGCATATTTCTGGATTACTCAAGGCAGCGGGCGACCGGTGAGACTATGGGGAAGCTGTTTAAATTGGCAGAGGTGACACCTGTTTGATATACTACATTTTTGGTATCATTTATATGGTGGGGATTGCTCTCCTGCTTAGTAATTTACAATCTATCCAATTTATTGTAGGCTGCAAATCTTAAGGAGAAGATTGAGAAGATGTTTAGAGGTGATAAGGTAATCATCATCTGCATACCGCTTGGTGGTAACCGATGGTTACCGCTTCAAACCGAGTAGTTACCGAGCCAAACCGAGCAGTAACCATTTAGTTCAGAATTTTGAATTCAAAATTTGGAAATGAATTTTGACCAGTTTGGGACAGTTACCGCCCAGTTACCGCGATAACCGCATGTCTGATCTTGGGCAGTAACTGGACCGGAAGCAGTTAGATAAACCCTGAAGGAGAGAGAGTGCTTTGTCATGAACTGAGTACACATATTTAGCTTGCATATAATTTTTCTTAGTAAAAAGCTTGACTATTTGTCCTAGAATTCTGATGCAGAACTTATTATATTATTAATGTTTGGACTTTTTTGAGCTGCCCATTTCATTATAAATTTTTTGACTTTGCTGGAATACATTTCTAATGTAACTTGATTGGCTTTCTTAGATAAATAGCACAGAGAACAGGTCAGTGCTTCACGTAGCTCTAAGGGCTCCAAGAGACACTGTAATAAACAGTGACAGGGTCAACGTGGTCCCTGAAGTATGGGGTGTTAAAGATAAAATTAAGCAGTTTTCTGAAACTTTTAGGAGTGGATCATGGGTAAGCTTTATAGCTGTTTTTGAACTCAGTAAATGTTTTTGAACATAGAAGATTGATCACTGCTACTTCTTGAACCACAGGTTGGGGCAACTGGGAAAGCATTGACGAATGTTGTGTCAGTTGGGATAGGTGGTAGCTTTCTTGGGCCGCTGTTCGTGCATACTGCTCTCCAGACAGGTAAACCACATACCATTCATTTCTAGGTTCTATGAGATGAGGTATTTTTTCTGAAAGTTCTGATCTGACAAGCCGTGGAAATCTTGTTAATTTTCAGACCCAGAAGCAGCAAAATATGCCGAAGGGCGACAATTAAGATTGTAAGTGTGTAAACAGGGCAAGATTTCTGTATTGTAATGTGCAGACCAACATTAATTCAATGCTTTGCAAATTGTATGTGTCATGTGGCGAATTGGCCCAAGAGGGGCCCCTGGTGCCAGCAGCCAGACCAAGGGGCCTTAGCGCCGGACCAGGCCACGTGAACAGTACCGCGGGCACTGTTCACGCGAACAGTACCGACGGGTAGAGTCCTGGGCAAATTAGAGTTCAGTCGTTAATAAGAGTCCACGTCTGTAATTGAGAGTCCTAACAGGTTAATAGATAAAGTCCTAGAGTCGTAATGAAGTCGGTTAGTTATTCGGTTCAGTGTTCTTACGGCGGTAAGGCCAGGCTAGCCGACCTACCCCCTTTCAACCGCCTAGGCGAGTTAGGCGCACGGCGAGGCAACGCCATACATACTGAGGATTATACTAATATTGATATTCTCTTCTCTTCTAATCCCATCTCCTCTCTTGTTACTATACAAGAACTATACTAATATACTAGGGGGCATAGAATACATTCTTATATACCTGCCCAGAACTATAGAAGCAAACCGAGAAACACAGAAACAGAACAAGACTGTAGAAGCAAACCTAGAAACACAGAAACAGAAAAGTTAGTGAGGAGAGAGGACATCACTCATCAGTCGCGGGTCACGGTTGAGTGCAGGCGTGCAGCACCTCACCGAGTCGCTGTCGCGCGTGCCTCACAGCCTCCGCCCGTCCTCCAGCTGCGGGGATCTCTCGCCGTCGCCCGTCACGCGTCGCGTGCCTCCACCGAGTGCTTGCCGCCGGGATCCCTTGTCGACGCGCGTCGCAAGCCTCCGCCCTTTGCCGAGCACCGGCCACCGGGATCCCTCGCCGACACGCGTCGCAAGCCTCCGCCGGGTGCCAGCCACACATTTCACTTGCGCTGCCACAGCCCTATCTTTCCCTCTCAGTCTCTCTTCCGCTTTTCTCTTTTCTGTGATGCCCTGTGGCTCCGCTTTTCTCTTTTCTGTGATGCCCCGTCACGCGTGCGCGTTCTCTTCTCTCTGGCGCCCATGCGCGCTCACGCATTTTCTCTCTCGCGCTCCCGTGTTTTCCCGCGCGTGGTCCCACCTCACGCCATACGGCGACGCCTCGCCCGCAAGTCGTCGCCACAGCCCATAAGGCGACGACTTGCGACGCCATACGCGCTCTAGTCAAGGCGAGCCTGACGCCTAGGATTTTTCAGCGCCTTACCGACTAGTCGACGCCTAGGCGACGCCATAGGAACATTGATTCGGTTAGCAGGTTAGAGATAAGGAGTCGGGTATATATATATAGAGTTGTAATCAGGCCTTTTTAATTAGAAGAGAAATAATAAAGTATTCTAGTTTCCCCCTATCTAATTCCCAGTCCCGTGCTTTCTTCTCCCCAATCCCCGGCGCCCTACCTCCTGCGTCTTCTCCTCTTCTGCCGTGTTGCAGCCGCCACGGCGTCCGTGGCTCTAGCCGCGCGTGCAGCACCAGTATAATCTGCGGCCACTTCTTGGTCGTGACAGTATGCTCCTTAAGTATAATTTCTGAAGTGTGTGCCAAATAATACTATTTGAAAGCTAGTGAGCACGATAGATTTCTTTATTAGCTTGGTTGTTGAATAATTTACTAAAACATTAATTTCTTCCAGAGTTCCAGTAATTTGCACTAGTGGGTCAGAATTCCTTCGCTTTATAAATATCTTTGCAATAATTTGTTCCAGCTGTTTTTTCCTTGTGAAATCACTCACAATTCCTTGGAGATCCTACCCTATACTTGTTTTCTGAGAGGTCTTGTCCTATGCCAAGAACTTTAATTTATACTACTCTGGAATCTGGATAATATTTTACTGTTTCTACTATTCAATTGCAATATTTTTCTACTATCGATGCACTATGCTCTTCATCTATTGATTCATAGGTAATTTTGGTTATCTTGTAGTCTTGCAAATGTTGACCCTGTTGATGTTGCACGAAGCATTAAAGATTTAGATCCTGAAACAACACTTGGTAATCATAATCTTTGCTCTTTCATATTTGCACTGAGTACAGCCATACAGATGTTTTTTTCTGATGCTGCTAATATCTGCACTCTGCAGAAGTTTTAATTGTTCTTGTCTAAAAAAACTTGCAGTTGTGGTTGTCTCAAAGACCTTCACAACAGCTGAAACAATGTTAAATGCTCGAACTCTTAAGGAGTGGATCATCTCTTCTCTTGGGTTAGTGTATTAGCACCTGAAACATCCTTTCCCCTTATCCCATTATTATCGTGTGACTGATCCTAAATTTGTTGATTCAGACCTCATGCTGTTGCAAAACATATGATTGCTGTCAGTACTAATCTTAAGGTACTTCCGACCTTTTATTTTCCCACACAAATTTCACTTGATCTAATGTCTTTTTCCCTTTCTAAAGTCCATCATATATACATTTCAATTATAAATGTGTTGAATTTGCATCGTTAGCATGTTTGGCTTTTCTACTTCCATGCTCCAGACGTTGTATTATTCATCAATAGCGCTAAAATTTCATCAATATATTTTCTGTTTTCGAAGCTTGTGGAGGAGTTCGGAATTGACCCTAACAATGCTTTTGCATTCTGGGACTGGGTTGGTGGCCGATATAGTGGTGAGAACTGCTTATATATATATATATCTATAAAAATGTGGCCATACCTTATGTTTGTTTGTAACTGAGTCTAATGTTGCAGTTTGCAGTGCTGTTGGTGTTCTGCCCTTATCTCTTCAGTATGGCTTTCCGATTGTTCAGAAGTATGCTATCTGAACCTATGTTACATTCTTAAGTGTATTTTTTATTACAAACAGCCAAATAAGTGTTACAAGACAATAGGAGTTTGAATTTTTTAACATAGGATCAATTTCATCACTATCAAACAATTTGTATTCCTTTGGTCTTGTGTTTAGAATACACATTATGCCAGAGTTGATGGGAAACCATGGCACTCTAGTAGCAGACAATGATATATTCAGGGAAAAAGGTTTATAATATGATAAGGACAGTGCAGACTTATCTTATCGACAGGCGAGTGTTTGGAGTTATGACCTTGATGCCATTGTCTAATTTCTATGAAAGGCATTTTTACTTGTTAGGATAAAACTTTAATGCATGATTGTAAATATCTATTTTGAGAACAACTACAGCTTTCTTTTAGGCCTAAAAAATAGAGTTTCTTACATCAGGTTGCTCTTTCACACTGTTTCATACAGAGCAAATATTTCATATATGTATCACACTGATCACAGCATCTTTCCAAAAATTACAAGAAGCAAATTAGTAATGGTTTCTGCATATCTATTTTGAGCATTTACTATAGAAATTTCTGACACAGAAATATAAGACCTGGAGCCAATTCCTTTTTGTCCAGCAGAATGTATCTTCTGTTCCTTCATAATACTGTGGAAACTATGTATGATGTGGCCACAATGAGGACATTGATGTAGGATGTGAAATATCTTGTTTCTATGAAAAGTAAAATATCATGATATGATAATTAAATTATGCTAATAAGTTTTTCGCTTGTAAAGATTGGAGGGCTTTGAGGCTAAAATTTTGATGACAGATGATAATTGAAGATCCCCTAATAGTTATTTTCTTTTGAAGATTTTTGGAGGGTGCATCCAGCATTGACGACCACTTCCGTTCGTCTCCATTTGAGAAAAATATACCTGTATGTGGTTCTTCCATCCTGTTTATTGTTGCCAACTACCCTTCTTAGTTCTTACATGGTCTATTGTTTCTGGGCAGGTACTCCTTGGTCTGCTGAGTGTGTGGAATGTTTCGTTTCTCGGATATCCAGCTAGAGTAAGCAACTCTATTCTATTGGATTGTATTTTTAATTATGAATTGGACTAGGCTGACATTTGAGTACTGTTTCTAATATTAATGTTTCTTTAGGCAATATTGCCCTATTCCCAAGCACTTGAGAAATTTGCACCACATATTCAGCAGGTACTTTACTAGCTTTCGCTTTAGCCAGTTTCATCATGTCACTCACTTTCAGTTCTTTCTTAGTAATAACATGTGCTCATTATGTTGTAAAGCTTAGCATGGAGAGTAATGGAAAGGGTGTCTTCATTGATGGCGTTCAACTGCCCTTTGAAACTGGTGAAATTGATTTTGGTGAACCTGGCACTAATGGGCAACACAGCTTCTATCAATTAATCCATCAGGTGATGATTAGTACTTCTAGAATGTTATTATCTAGAGCTTATTTTGCTAGCATAGTAGCATTAAAAGTATGCAAAGCTTGTCAATGCCATGGAACCCAGCTCAGAGTTGTTGAAGCAATTGTTGACATTTTGATGGCATGCGACATTTCCTTTTGACTTTTGTCTTTTGATATGCTTTGATTTATTATGTCATCGTCCTTTTTGCATCCATATGATCTTATTATTATCAATGATTTGTGCAAATTGTGCCACTTTTACATCTGCCTTATGTTCCTGATTTCTTCTATGCGATATAAGAAGCATGTTTTCAATCTGTGTTGTCCTTTCATTTCAACAAAATATTTAAATTTATTTGAGTAACAATAATTTCTTAGTTCTGGCCTTTTCAACTCTAAGAATACAAAAGGAAATGAAGAATTAATCAAGAAACTTAATGTGAATATGCATCTTTGTTGACAATGGTTGTACACTTGTACCTAAACTTCCAGGGAAGAGTTATTCCTTGTGATTTTATTGGCGTCATAAAAAGCCAGCAACCTGTGTACTTGAAAGGTATTGCACTTGAATATTCAATGTTGCATTTTGACCTCGTTGTTCTTCAACTGCCCTTTGCAACACTTATATTGTGCATCTTTTTCAGGGGAAACTGTGAGCAATCATGATGAGTTGATGTCCAATTTCTTTGCTCAGCCTGATGCACTTGCTTATGGAAAGGTAAATAGCTACATACATTTTTTATGCTTACATTTTCCATGATCTTTTTTCTGACCATAATGCACTATATGTTTTCAGACTCCTGAACAGCTGCATAGCGAGAAAGTACCTGAAAGTCTTATCGCCCACAAGGTGATAATAATTCAGTCATTTCTTGTCTAGTTATCCCAATTTCTTGTCTAGTTATCTCAATTTCTTGTCTAGTTATCCCAATACATTATGCTTACTGCTATAGATGCAGCTTCTGACAGGGCATTATTGTGCCTTTCTCCATCCATCTTGTTACAGACTTTTCAGGGCAACCGACCATCACTTAGTTTATTGCTGCCCTCACTATCTGCTTATGAGATTGGACAGGTATGCAAAGCGCATTCAGACACTTGTTTTGAAGTTTCAAGGTGTTGAATCTTGAACTATATCAATTCTTTTCACCAAATATGATTCTGATATTCTGAATTATATCATTTGTTCTTTGGAAGAGTCTTTGGTTTACTCCAAATCACATTACTGTTTTATGCAAATGTACTAAATACTAACAAAATCTGTACTTTTCAGCTTTTAGCCATCTACGAGCACCGTATTGCAGTTCAGGGTTTCATATGGGGAATAAACTCATTTGACCAGTGGGGAGTGGAACTGGGGAAGGTTAGTGCTTGAACTCATATATATACACACACTTCCATTTTATTTTAAGGTCAATTTTTTTGGCTACATTTTGGCCCGTGCTACTTATTTTCTCCCCTGCTCATATGTTTGCATCTTGTTTCCTTCATCCGAAGACTGAATTGTATTATTTCTGTAATTTTGTCAGTCTCTGGCTTCTCAAGTCCGAAAAACTCTGCATGCATCCCGCGTGGAGGGAAAGCCTGTCCTGGGCTTTAACAGCAGCACTTCAAGTTTGCTGACACGATATCTTACTGTACATCCTTTTGCTGGTTTATCTTAATTTATTATTCATTTTTCATAATTAAAATTACTTTTCTAATTTTAATTATTCCTTTTTTATAATTAAAATTAGTTTTCTAAATGTTCTCGAGAGATAATTCCCTAGAACTTTGGAGGTGTTTACGTTGTTTTTTGTTTTGTAGGCTGAGCCATCCACTCCTTACAACGCTACAGTGCTGCCGAAAGTGTAGCCCGATATGTTTGTCAAGCTAATATGATTTGACAAGGTTGAGCCTTGGCATGTGGTTATAAGGTTATGTTCTTTTTGGAGTTGTTACTTGTTAAAGGCTTATAGCCAGTTTCGCGGTACTGTAGTTTCGTTGTTTTTCTTTACTCTAACTTCCAGGAGAGCGAAAAGGGAAGAAAAGGAAGCTATCGAGAAATAAATAAATTAAGTTGTGTCGGCATGAGGGAACTATCTCAATAAATATTTGGTTTGAAAAGCTGTTTGTCTCCACGTTTTGTTTTGACGATCTGGGTACCTTGCAATGCCGCAGCTAATCAGACACAGAAACTGTGCCGCAGAGCAGACAGATGTCTAAGTTCTTGAGGCTGGCCTATTCCAACTTGCTCCCTTCTCTATTTGTGATGCCAAAATTAAAAATTTCTCATGTTACTCTTACCCCTTCTCACATTTTTGTGAAAAAAATCGTCTTTGGAAAAAAGCTTGTTCTTTTGCCGATAGGCCCTCTGTTCGATTAATTGACTCCATAAGATTCCCTATTCATATTTCTGTGTATTTCAATAGACTTACTGTATCTCACTGTCTATTTTTGGCTCCATATCCGCATAGAGTAGGGATGAAAATGGTTCCGATGGTTTTTGTCTGGAACAGTAAAAAATAGATTTGGACTTAGATTTTTTTTCGAGACTTGGATTTTTTTTCGAATAGAGATTTTTTTATATGGATTTGCATTCAGATTTTTTTCTAATATGGAGACGGATGACATCACTGATATTTGACGAATATGGATTTAAATTTAGATAATCCGGATAATTTCTATTTGGATTATTCGAAAAAGACTATTAAGCCTAGTTATCTGCAACTGTCTAATTGTACTTCAGGTTTTGTGCTAGAAACTTGTCTTCCAGCTTCACTTTCCTGTCTCTCTAGCCGTTGTATCGACGCTGGAGCCGCGTTGCCACCACTCGCCCCTCCCCATAGACGCATTGTCGTGACCAGCGTCGCGCGTCGCACTCGACGCCGCTAGGCCCTGTTGTTGCTACGTAGCCATGCCCCGTGCCACGCGGCCGTGCCTCGCTGCCGTCACGCCTTGTGCCCCGCAGCCACCGCGCTGGCATGCTCCACACCACACTGTTGCCGCTCCACCCTCACTCTAGGATATTTTTGAGATAAGAAATTAGAGGATATTCATCAATTCAGAAAATTTTTGAATTTCATGATAGAAATTTGATTTTTATATTTCAAACACGAGATTTGCTTTATGTATATGTACAAAACTGTAAGTATTAAAAAATATTTACATTTTTAACATGTATTTATAGAAAAGAGAATTTTAACGTATTTGTAGATTTGCTGCCTACATAGATGGTTTTCTTGTTCCAATAAATATCCGTGATCGCATTTATATTCGATCCGTATTCGTATCTGATAGTATCTGTATTCATATCTGTAACGGATCGGATACGGATGAATATTGACAATATCATATTCTTTTTCATATTTTTTTAGATTCAGATACTCTGGATACAGAACCAGATATAGAAACGGATATCATCGGATATGAATACGGAGCGGGTACGAATACGGTTCCGGATATTTATTGGAACAACATAACAAATGTTCTCCAAATTTAGAAGTGTTTTGGATTATAAAATCTTTTAAAAGAATAACTTTTTGTTTAAAATTCTAGAGAGAACGATAGACTTTTAAACTAAAAAAACTTAATCTTCCATTTCTAAGTAGAAAATATTTTCCTTTTATTTTTCTATTTTTTTCTCTTTTATTTTTTCTTTCTCTTCTCTCTTTTTTCCTCTTCTTTCCCGTGCGCAAGGCAGGCAGAGCGGGGCGGCTCAAGGCATGGCGGGGCATGGCAGGGCCCCAGGCGAGGCGGTGCCTAGGGCGCGCGGTGGGGCTGCTATGCGAGGCGGCGACTGCGGCACACGGCGGGGCGAGGCGGTGATTGGGGCACGCGGTGGGGCGCTAGGTGGGGCGACGGCGGGGTAGCGCGGTGCGGCGGTGGCCAGGACACACGTCAGGCTCACGCGGCACAACGCGGCGGCGACTAGGATGCGTGGCGGGGGCATGGCTCGGCGGTAGCCAGGGCACGCGACGTGGCGGTGGGGTGGCTACCGGGCGCTTGGCGAGGATGCGCAACGACGAAGCGGCACCTGCTAATATCATTGTACGGGCCTAAAAAGGGTTATTTATGTGATTATGTGTTAATTCTATTTTGGGCCAGTACTAATGAAATATCTATATGGGCTAAATGGGATTTTTTTTGAATAATTCATTTAGGAATTATTTAGATTATCTGTATCCATATACTAGTGATATCATATCCGTTTTCATATCCGAAAAAAATATCTGAATCTGAATTCTTATTCGAAACAAAAAATCCGGATCTAAATCCGTTTTTTCTAGATTTGGTCGAAAACTATCCGAATCACTTTCACCCCTAGGCGCTAGGCATCGGAAGCGTTGGCTAAAGAGGAATCTCTTTTGTTAGTTATAGGTGGACCGAACAAATATTTATGGACTTAAATTTAGAGATTCAGTTGGAAGGAAGCATATATATAGAAAATAAAATCTACAATCACAATCCCAAAAAAGATATGGGGACTTAATTTTTAGAGTATCTCTTGGACGTGTACGGCCTTAGAGCCTCGCTCTAGTTACTCTCAAGCGCCCCATGTCAAACAACATGCTCTGCCGCTGCTGCACCCTGTCGTTGAGGTCTTGAAGCGACATGTCCCCTTCTAGCATCCCTCACGATCTGCACACACCGCATCACCGTTGCCATCTCCCGTGAGCCCTGCACAACTATAGACAGTGATGGCGTCGTCATGGTATTGGTACATACCTGACTCATCTTAGGTAGGGGTGGCAACGGGGTGGGTCGGGTTCGGGTTGGTCAATACCGAACCCGAACCCGTCCCCGCTCGGACCCGACCCGACCGTCCCCTCAGGTAGAAATCTTGTCCAAAACCCGGACCCGTCGGGTCCCCGTCGGATTTTGCGGGTTCCCGAAACACCCGACTGTTAGGACCTTCAGGGCAACAAGAGGCATGAACTGGGGGCGTGCGGGCGTGGCGACCGGGGTGCGAGCATGCGGCCGGTGGTGACCAGGGGGCTAGCGGCGGTGGATCCGTGGAGGGCCATGGCGGAAGGTCTGCCCATTGGCGCCCGAGCATAGATCTGACAGCGATGGAGGAGCTATGGTGGTGGATCCGGTCGATGGAGAGGTTGTGGTGGCAGATCTAGCTGGCGGCGGTACTTCGGCGTGGGGCTTCAACGGCGGGGCGATGGGGCTTCGGCTTTGGGGTTGAGGGCTTCGGCGGCGGGGCTTCGGTCTTCGGGGACGGGGCGGCTGGGCTTCGACGAAGGGCGGTGGTGCTTCAACGACGGGCGGCGGGGCTGCAGCTAGCCGTCGCAGGTGGCTAAGGGCAGGGGCTGCAGCGCCGCCGCAGCCGGCCAGGCCGCTAGGGCATGGGCGCTGTGCTCTGGTGGAATGGCTGAGTCACGAGAGGAAGCACTCTGGTGGAATGGCTGAGTCACGAGAGGAATGAGGAATCTGCTGCCGCTTACTCATTTATGTTGGGCCTGTCGAGGACCCACGGGGATCCGCGGGTAAAATGATGGACCCAGATCCGAACGCGACATAATGCGGGGCCCCGACCCGATGGACCCGTGGGTTGAAAATTGGACCTAGCCCCAGCCCCGTCAGGTGGATTGCCACCCCTAATCTTGGGGTGTTCCTTCACCGATTAATGGACGACATGGCAGTGTTGGCGATGATGCGCACCATCATATCTCTAGTTCTTCACCAGGTCGTAGTTGCTCCCTCCAGCCTCGGGTCGGCAACGCTGTCATAGTCGCCATCGGCCAAGGCCTGCGCCAGCGCCAGCCATGCCCACGATGGGCTGCCGCCCTATCATGAGCTCGAGCAGAATCATGCCGTACGAAAACACGTCCAACTTCTCCGTCAGGCGCTTCCCGCTCGACACGTACTCCGGCGCTAGGTACCTGCAGGTTTTGGACTCGATCGTGTGATGCACAGTGGTTTATCGTCGATCCATCGAATGCTTGATGGTAGTTAGGGATGAAAACGAAGCGAAAAGTTTCCGTTCGTTCTGGGAAAAATGGAAATGGAGAGGCTTATACGGATGCGGAAACGGAATTTTTCGGAACGGAAACGGATGTGGAATTTTTTGTTCGGAAATGGAAATGGAATGACGATTTCCACCGAAAACAGATACGACAACGGATATTCTGCCTAAGAAATACAGAATTTTTCCATTTTCATCAGCCCATTCTCCTTTTCCTATTTATATTCCACGAAAGAATACAAGTCACAAGTGGAACCCTAGCCGGCTACCCCTGTTTGCATCTGGCCATCCGCTGCTGGCTGCTTTGTTTCGCCCTGCACGCCGCCACCCAGCACTCTAGTAGACATCCGGTGACCGCAGCAACCAGCAGGCCATCATCAGCGGGCAGCAGCCATCGCCCAGCAGCAGGCCATTAGCAGCAGCCAGCGTCGCCTCTCTGTCTCGCTCTCGCAGCAGCCAGTGCCCAGCAGGCATCTTCACCGCAGCAGCCCAGCGCCCAGCGCCCACCTTCATTCGACCGTCGGTTTCATCAGGTAGCTATCTAATGCATCTGCATGATATATAATGTCAGGTGATCGATTCATGAGCCCTGCAAAAAAATGTACCAACTATTAGATTAAAAAAAATACCATGCCAACGCTTTGCTATGTTACTAGTGCATGTAAAGATAGGTGCAAATACTAAGAGGACATTCCTTTCAGTTTATTAGCTGGATTATCGTTGCATTATTTTTACAGATGACCCTGGAAGCACCGTTCGCTGCCCGCTAGTTAATTGCTATGTAAGTTGTTTGATGTTTTGTTTTGATTGTGAGAAATGTATTATATGCTAATTGCTATGTAGATGAAGGAATGGTTATGAAAGTTGGAAAAAGGAGTTGTTTTCATAATTATCTTTGTAACTTCGAATTATTTAGAAACTATATGTTACTATGATTTATGATTTATGATTTATGAGTTGATACTTGATAATATATATTTCGATATATATTCGATCCGTATCTGTGTCCGTTCCTTATTCGATCCGTATTTGTTTTTGGTACTATTCGCTTTTGTTTTTGTTTCCGGAATATCCGCTTTTATTTCTGTTTCCGTTAAAAAAATAAGGAAACGGATATGGTACTACCTAATTCCGCCCGTTTCTGCTCCATTTTATTCCCTAATGGCAGCTGACTGACCCGAAAGTCCCCATGAGGTGGGTCGAGACATGCGTGTTGTTTTCGGAGCCTCGGAGGTCAGCTTGGCCAGCCCGAAGTCCGCCACCTCAATGACAAGACAATGAAATGCAGCAAATTTTCAAAATGCCGTAGAGACTGAATTGGTTCTTATCCAAATCTTGTAAAATGTCCTCTGAAATTTTGTGTTCAAACCGGTTACTCAATCTGAAAAATTGCTCTCATCTATAAAGTTGAGAGTCATACTCCAATTTATTATAGAGTTGTTTGGTTTTATTAAAATACCATAAAGGTGAGAGACATGTTCTTACTTTTACCACACGACTGTTTCAACACAAAATGTCTAATGTGACTTATTCCTCATCCACTCTACATCTCCCAAAAACACAATAGCAAGCGGTAGCTAGAGGCAGGGTAGTAGGTGGCAACCAGAGATATGGTGGGTTCGACGAGCACCGTCTAAAGTTAGAGGTGAGGCTAGTGGGCGGTAGTCAAAGGCAGGTGGGCCAGTAGGCGGTGACCAAAGGCAGAGGCGATGGGGCTAGCGTGCCCTGGTTTAGTGGCCGAAGGTGGTATCATGGTCATAGCTAGTGACAGAGGTGGTGGCTAAAGCTGGAGAGAATGAAGCGGAGAGGGGAAATGAGGAGAAGACAGAGGAAATGGAAGGAGATGTGATGGAGGGCAGGGTGCCCAATCTTTCGTCAGGTGGATGATAAATAATGATTTGCGGAGAAGAAACACTCACGATATGGCTTCTGATCCACAATATGAAGACCCTGCAATCGTAGCACCACTTCTCCTCTGATTATCAATCAAGCGCAGCCCGATTGACCTCGCCACAAAGGATAATCCTTGCCTGTGAATCGAAGAACACAAGCAAGAACACAAATAACGGAATTGAGAAAAGGAAATTCAATTGGAATCTATAAATTGGGGTTCACTTACAAAACCGGCGGTGCGGCGGCTATCAAAGCAACATGTAAATAAACCCAAGAAACCATATATAGTTGTAGCTATAGCTTATATACATGTCCTGAATGCACCCCTAATTTGCTCAACTGGATACATGGCTCAAAGGTCCAATAAGACAGCAAAACAATATAATGATAGATTTTGGACGCCCACTTGTTTTGATGACTCCTGTTGATCTAGAAGGAATTTTGACAGGAAAACAACGCCATAAAAAGATGCCAAATTTAGCTTTTTGTGCATATGTGGAACGTCAAAAACTGAGTCAAGATGTGGCCTGGGTGGTGATTTTAGTGCATTATGTTCCTGGAATTCGAGATGGACTCGAGCTGAAAGTGGATTGGACAAAAGTGAACACAACTTTCGTGGGTGTAACATTTTAACAAAGCCAAACAACTCTACAACAAACCAAAGAATGACACTTAATGGTATGGAAGCAATTTTCCCTTACTCAATGTGGTCTACCAAGGATGGAGATGTTGTAGGACCGAAACTAGCGACCAGAGGGGGGGTGAATGGGCGCAAAAACAAAAACACAGCGGAAAAACAAAAATCTTTCGACCTCTTGTATCGAACTTGCGAGTGGTTT